>ML780768.1:262892-287208 GCA_009831015.1 Picea engelmannii | reverse complement strand
TGTATTCATGGACATCACCGCCTTCAATCAGTTTTTGTTGAAGCAACTTTAATTGAAGATCAACTTTCTTGGATTCAGGCTGAGTATCGAATAAATCTTTATACACTTTCAAGGCAGACCACGCATCAGTCATATTTTCAATACGCACATACATTTCATCATTAACTGATGCTTTAATAAGTGCTAATGCTTTGGCATTTTTGACTTCCCATTTTGCTAATGTTGTTGCATCTGTCGGTTTAGTGGGCTTAGTATCCTCATTACAGATATCACGCCAAAGTTCATTGTAAATAAGAGTACTTTCAATGAGTCGTTTCCAAGTTTTGTAAGATTTGGTGCCTTCAAGTTTATCTGAGTCGGAGAATAAATTGATTAATTTTGACATTTTGACTGTAGTGAATTTACGCACCAGAAATAATCACGCCAAGGAAGATGAAAAATACACCAAACGCATCACATCAAGAACGAGCTATCGGGGCTTGGCCTTGACCCTCGTATAGTCGTTTAAAAAAAAGAAAAATTGACTGAGCTTTGTACTTGGCTCCAGTCAAATTTCCAAAAAAAACTTTCAAAATTTTACAATCTCGCAATCTGGCAATTCTCTTTTACAAAAAAAATCTTCGAAACTCTTGCAAAAAAAATAAATCACCCCCCCTCAAAGTAAAAAATACTTTGAGTTACAAAATTGATTACCCAAAAATATTCGAACTGCATATAATGTAATTTTGCTGCTCATTTATCGCTCGCTCCTTCTTTGTCTACGCAAACTCTGCACAAATCTAAACAATTTTCTTACCCGTGTCTTTTACAATATCAACTCAAGTAATTCATACATGGTATTTGAACTTCCAAACATGAAGCCCTCTTTGGCATTCTTTTTTCTCTCCAGTTGACTTCTTCTTACTAGACCAAAATTACTGTCAAAAGATATTCACTAGCTCACAAAACATGAACTCATTAAATACATTCATATAATCTCAATATTGAATAGATATGTATTTTCTGTAACGACAAAGCCTGCTGGAGCAAATGAAACCTTCACTTGAGGGTATTATTGCTAATGGATGAGATGTATACGAATTTAATGCAAAAATCTGTCAGGGATTCGCGCGCACATACGGATTCGCGCACACACAGCAAATTGAAATAACCAAAGATCTGCCAGGGATTCGCGCGCAGTTTGTGATAAACGTGCACCTGTTTCGTTGATAATCGTGGAGAAGAACGAGTTGAATTCAACGATCTGGTAGCATCGATCTGGAAGCAACGATCTGAAGCAGCCCCAGTCTGATCAACCCAAGCCACAGTCTGATCTGGCACTGTGAATGATGAACAGAACCCTGAACGTTGGTTATTTACAGAGCTAGCACGGATTTTATCAACACAATCAAAAACCAAAACCATACCATACCACGCATGAAAGATCAATCCATTATTTGCGATATTCGCGCGCACAATAATGACTATATTTACACGGATACCATATCAATTTACACGGATACCATATCAATTTACACAGATTTCTGCACATGGATTTTTTTGCACACGGATTTGGAGCTAGATCAAATTTACAGATTTATTCACTGGAGCAGTGAAACAAACTATGCTTGCCAAATCTATGTAATTTTCCTGCAGGCATTGTTCTGATGGTGACCCTTTTTGGGTCAAAATCCTTACAAAGCTGAATGCACTCAAAATGGATGAATTTATCATTCACGCTGTGTAGATTTTATCATTCGCACGCGATTTTATCATTCACGCTGTGTAGATTCGGGATCACGCAGATCTAAAACAGCTCTGGATCTGAAGGCACGCGTTTTTAATCTTTCAGGAAGACACAATAATGAATTATTGTGTGCGCGCACACAGAATTCGCGCACACGGAATTATACCACAGAATTATACCACAGAAATATGCTGGAGCTCTGTAACTTTCGCGCAAATATTGGCTGAAGTGATACAGATTGATTGAAATTCGTATATGTTTTGAGGTAGTGAGATCGATTTTGATCCTGGGCTAGCTAGTCAGAGATTATTTGCGAGCAAATAATTTATTTATCAGTGCGCATTCTTTGGTTTCTCTGGTAATCTATCTGTTGGCATTTTGTGAAAAAGATGAACAGGCTTACAGAGGAGCAGATTTCTGAGTTCAAGAAGGCTTTTCAGCTTATTTGACAAGGATGGAAACAGCTGTGTCACTATAAAGGAGCTAGGGACAGTAATGCTTTCTTTTAAAACAAAAGATTACTACGCCAGAAACAATTTTTCAGTCAACAATTTCTTTTCCTTTTTTTTAAAAAAAAAAAAAATTGAACAATAACTAACCGATTTACTGACAGAGTATGCGCCGACTTTCCTTGGTCTGCAACGCAAAGATCTCTTCCACCGATCACCAAATCACTTCTTCAGTTCAACAGCATTACTGGAGCTCTGATACCACAATAATGGCCAAAGTGTCCTCAGACACACAATTTTATTAATAGGAAAAGAAATTACATAGGAGACATTGCAAGAGTTTACATCACAACACTCAATACTCTTGCAATGAGAAATATATAGGCTAAAAGTCCTAACAAACTCAAGATATGGATCACAACAAGTGTCCATTTACAATAAATGCTATCTTAACTATCTTAAAACAAATATCCTAATTTAGAGCCTAAGATACGACACTTTTCTAGAGTCATATCTTTTACAACAATAATGTATCTCTAAAGTTCTATATTTATTTAACAAATATTCTAGATTATTAATTTAATATTCTAAATTAATAATCTTTTTATTCTAACTTTATAAACTATGATAAATGTATTTTGGATTATCTAACAAGCCCACCCAAAGCTAGCGAACACTAAGATTGTCACTGCAAGTGTAATTGTAAATTCTTTAAGAAACACATATAGTGTAACTGGAGGGATCTTTTTGAGCAGGTATGTACCCTATTATTTGTTGTGATTTTAAGAAAAGCTTACACCACGTGCTATGGAGTAAATGAAAGTCCTAATTTCCAATACAAAATAAAAATGAGTGGGAAATAATTTTTATTTATTCACTTACAAGTTGTTGGGGTCCTATAATCATAGATGATTTGATTCTTTAGCTACCTATTTGACATTGTTCTTATGATGGAGACATCTGACTTGTTGGGCTCAGTTGATCACCCTCCATTTCTTCACCCCTCCACCAATTTTCATCCCTACATGAATAAACAAGCTTAGGATAAAAAACATTAGGTTAATAATAAATGGTTAGTGGAATTTTTAATTTTAACCTACATAGTAGAGTGAATTTAATTAGGTTAGTATATTAGTAATTAGATTAATTTAATAGGATAATTAATAATACATAATCAATTAGTTTAAATTAATAGTTTTAATAATTAGTAATTAGGTTAGTAATTGGGTTAAGATAAAACATTAATTTAAAAATACATCAAAACTACATAAAACAATAAAAAAACATTTAAAACTTATATACAAATAAAAACAAAAAACAAAACATAATAAAACAAAACTTAAAAAAAAATTAAAAAAAAACACATAAAACAAAAGAGTAAACAAATAAAACACATAAAACTAAAAAAAAAAACAATAATAAAAAACAAAGTAAATAAACACAAATTAAATATATCCTAAGTTCCACACATATCCCAACAAAGAAAATAAATCGACCTCAGTAAACTTTTCTCGGACCCCTCGATCTAACCTAACTTTAACGAGAGGGGGGTCCGGGAAAAGTGGTTTTGTCTTGGAAACTTGTCACCACCACAAGCTATCGGACCCCGCTCCCCTCTAATACCACTTACCACCCTAAGGGGGTCTGGGATACCAGCTTCCCCCAAAATCAAAAAACCATTTTTTGCACAGTTTGACTACCTGCTTTTTGAGAGCGTTTCTAGGAAAAAAAGAAGGAATTTTGAAAAAACGAGATATGTTTTTTCTCCAGAACGGGATGAGAAAGAATAATCTCTCTCATTGTTTTCACAGGTATCACGAATTGGGAGAATAGAAGCAATCTCTAAGCACTATTTTTCATGATTCCATGTTTTATGATTTCGTCATGTTTTTGCGGTAGCTGTTTTGGAAAGATGGAGATGAATTTGGAAACACAGAGAGAGGTTTTTAATGAATATTGGATTGTATACAATAACCTCTTTCATTTTTCTCACAACTGTCATATTTGTGGATATAAAAGCATCTGAGTTGACTCATGTTTTCTGCAGTTCAGTCCATCTTTCATGGCAGACAGTTCAAAATTTTCAGGGATTTGTTTCTATTTTTTGCGAGGTTCTTGATTTTGACCTCCTGAGCCAAGGGGAGAGTTTGTTCTATATATTGTTATAATTCAAATATAAAAGGGTTGGTCAATTGATACATGTTCATAGAATAGGATCTAGATTGTAAAGTAGCTCACATAGCCTCATGTGTTCATCAATCCAATAATTAATTCACAATAGTTACAAGATTCATGTGTCATTTATTTTTGGTGAAGTGCATATGTCTTTGTTTATGTTTCTCCCTTCTCTATTATAATTTTATGTGTTTCGAATCTAAATTATTCAATAGAAGACTAAAGAACATAATTTGTTGATACATACACTCTATTTCTGTCTTTGACATAATTATGAATGTTTCATGCTCAATGGTTAATTCCAAGATTATTGATTTCCCTGTTATTACCTGGTCCTCTCATCTTCTCCTCTAAATCCAAAATCAACCTCAAATAATCCAACAAGATTGTCTACCTTCCCTTGTAGGGATGTCTCTTTGATTGAACCTCGGCTTGTGACTCCATTGCCCAATGACCTGTTTCCGCCAATCCAACCAAACCATTTTAAAAACCAAAATCTGTACTTTCTAACTAGCCTAAAATTTCCAGCAAACAAAGATAAATCATACAAAGAGATCCCACTCCGAGTCTTGGAGGGTTAGATCCTTGACTCCAAAATGGTTTTCTAGTTACCTCTACCTATTTCTTCTTCAGCCTAAGAAATTACACAGTGATAACATAGTGGTGACCATACTGGGGAGTGTTCCTCAGAAATCATATCAGGTTCCATATCTAATCCAGATCAGTTCCAATTCAAAGAATCCACTGGAGAAGGAACCCGGAACATCACCATACCATCTGCAAAGATCAGGTATTTAAGTTGGAAGTTTATCTAAGATATGATAGGTTTTATTTTTAATTATTTCTTCCCTTCTCATGATATCGATCCAAATGATACTGCCAAAATTTATGAAGAGGATGTTCAACCTAATGAGCTTCAAGAGGTTAAGCCTAGTGTTACAATCCCTGTACACACTCCTACACCTATAAAAATCTGAGATAGATACAAGCCTCTTGTATTACCTCCCATACTCCATGATTTCCGTACCAATTACTTCAAATATTTTCCCATATTTGATGGACAATATGGTAACATCACTAGTGAGAAACAAATTCAAGGTTTATAAAATTATCTTGACCTTTTTGAGGTGGAAAAAAGTGATCTTAGTATTAGGATTTTTTCTTTATCTTTGCAAAGTAGAGCTAAGAAATGGTATAAATATCTGCTAGTACAAGAAACAATGATCTTAACCAATTTCTGAAATTTTTCTTGGATAAATGGGTGATCAAGAGGAATCCCTTTCTCATTTTGGAAGAATATGATCACTTGAAAGATAGCCAGGAGAGATAGTGAAACACTTTTCAACCAGATTCAATCAAGTTTACAATTCCATGCCTGTTGTTATAAGACCACCTCCATCGAATAGTAGATGTGATCGAAGATCACCTTCATCGTGTTCATGAAGAAAAAGAACAGGCCACAAAGGCCTTAAAGCAAGCAAAAGAGGAAGCTAGAGAACAATGTTGGGTTGCACAACAAGATAAAGATGACCTCCAAGCCAAGTTTGCAGAGGATAGAGTGTAGATCCAAAAGGAGAAGGAACAACTGCTCGCAGAGCATATTGGAGTTAAAGAAGAAGACATTAGAGCACTTTGGTTTGTGATGGGCTTAGAATAAATGGAAGAAGACCTAGTAGAAAGATAGGTAGGGAATATTTCTGAATCCATTCAGTAGCTCCAACAGAGGATAGTCGAACTACAGTTACAAGCAGTGCCAAGCACTCTACAGGAGGTGCGAGATCTAAGAGAAGAAACTATGAGGAGCACAGTTGAGGGAATCAAGTCATTAGCCTTGGAACGCAAAAAACTTAGCAGTTGAAGTGCACAGACCTATGAGCACCTTGCATAGGACCCTAACATCAGGAAACTAGATTCACAACTTGAGGAAAAACAACAAGAAAGAACAGTGCAAGTGCATTTGAAGCTACTATCAGTGGTCGAGAGGATGAAAAGAGCCTAGGAACAACACATGGTTCAACAATAGGTCCATGCCATTTAGAGTAAGGTCATGGAAGTGACACAATGACTCCAGCCATTGCAGGATGAAGCCTGTACGCTTTTGAGGAGATTGAAGGACAAGGTGCATAGCTACAACAAGTAGTCACCTCATTTGAATAGCGATTGGAAGGACCTATCACCAAGAAGGTCATTCAAGAGTTTATTGAGCAGGAGGCTCTGGCTAAGAAACAGGTCGAGGGATCTCGATCCAAGCTCAAGGCATTTGAGGCAGAGTTACCCAGATCAGAGTGACTTGGGATGAGTCACAGGTGAGTGTTGGGGGCGTGTTTTCCCTTGACCAAGTTCTGGAGAACCTTTGTCACGTTTGGCCAATTTTGGGACTTTGACATGCTAGTTGAAAGAAACATGCAAGGAGAAGCAGAGATCACGGTAAATTGGCCCCTTCTTAGGGAATTTTTGGGTTTAGGGTTTATCTAACGGGTATGGGATGTCGTCCCATGGGTTTACCCATGTATAGGCCCTTTTGTAATGTATAAATAGAAGGTTAGGCGATGTAAGTGAGAGAGACCTAGTGGAGAGATCTAGTGGAACCAGCTTAGTGCGAAGCTAGAGGCTTTGTGCATACTATGTGTTAAGAACTTGCAGAGCTAAGTACAAGTGATTGTAATAACCTTATGTGTAGATTGAAAGAAGGATTTGTGCTTAAAACTATCTCGGGGAAGGAGGATCTGGCAAGGTGCACACAGATATCTTGTCCTATGCAAAGTAGGTTCTTGTGGCTCTGTGCTTCTAGAATATTGAGAGAAGACAATAAATAAGAGAAGAGTTGGTGGATGTATCCCCACACTTGGGTGAACCACATATATCCTGTGTTATGGTTTCTTTGTGCATTATAGTTGTTATGTTATTGATGTGATGTATGCTTAGTGCGGTGATATATGTTAGATGCATCTGATATAATATCTTAGTGCTTAGTAATGTGAATGAATGCTACATCTAATCTATTTCTATATGCTAAGTGCGTAGATGTATTAGATCTTGTTGAATACTGCGTTGCTGTGAGATTAGGGTTTTGACCTGCGATGTGAATAAGGGTTAAATACTGACGAATGTTAACTGCTAAGTGCTCTGTTAGTGTTGTAATCATAGATTAGTGTCCCAGCTAGGTTGTAGACACTTGATTCATGTAACCCCCCCACCTCTACCTCCAGTGAGACTTCACCTACTTCGAAGGTGTTGCCGAAAGGGCCGGTAGTTAGGGTTTTTTTGGTGCGTTGTTAAAGCATTGATCCCTTGTGCCAATAATAATCATAGGTTACACCACATGCAAGGGCAAGATAACTAAGCCTAAAATTCAGAAAAGCAAAGGTGTAAATGTAGCAAATTTAAGATATCACACATGTGATTGCAATAATGGAAATACTTGCGGTACCTAAACTCCCTTAGAGGGTTGACGCCAACAATAAGAGTACTTTCACATTGGTTGATTGTTGCATGTAGGTTGTTGTAATTGTTCCCCAAACCTTCTTTATCCAGTCCTGAGACCTAATCAACTAGTTTGGTTCTCAAAAGGCCCTTTCATTGCTTTAATTCTAAATGATAACTTGGATTTAATTATTTCATAAGGAAGCCTTCCTAGGCTAGGAACCTCTGAGTTTGAAAAGAGAAAGATCAAGCCACCTAGTTGACAAGAGTGCCTAGTCTAAGTTTCATTTAAGACTTCACAGTTGTGGTTAGGACTTTTCACTTAGTGAGAGTTTGAGTAGCAAGATTTATACAAATAAAATCTTGCAAATCATTGATTAAATGTTTTCAAAGTTGAGTGGCAAAGATCAACCCAACACTCTACCAGAAGAGACGACATAATTTCATTAAACTATGAAACACAATAGATTCTTTTAATTTAAAAGAGGACAATATCGTTACGGAAATATTAAAATTGTTGCTAGAAAAATAAAATATTAAATTGCAACGAAATTTAGATTATTCAATTAATCACCAAAATAACAATTAACTTACCAAAACAATCAAATAATGAAGTGTAATAGATGTTAACATTTTCTACTAAAATTTTAAAATTATTAATTAAAATAATTAAATGACATTCAATTGGATTTAAACTTATAATTTATCATATGCTTCAACTGAATACTTTAACTAATTAAACTAACCTGTAAAACTTAATGATTTTAATTGAACTACCAAAACAATAAATAAATTAATTATAGAATATCTATAAACCCAATTCAATTTGATTTGGAAGTTAGAAGTTACTTCTTAGTGTTAGTTGTCCACTTTGACCACTAGATAAAGTATATCCTTCTAACCTTCAAGGTTGTTGTGAATTAAAATTTGAATATATAGCATTTTGGAATAGTTCAATCATTATGGAAGCATTTTGGAATTGTTCAATCATTATGAAAGGTATTTTTTTTTTTGATACACTATGTGAATGGATTGCATAATGTGTATATATGATTAAAAAGTGGAATACGTCATGGTACATGTATTTTGAATTATATTTAAATTGTCTCTGTGTTTTTTTTTAACTTGAAGGTTATAAAATCTATCATAATTCAATTTCAATTGGCATGGAGGACAATTATTATTAATTACTATCACTTAATGCAGTGTAGCACACCTGTTGTGCGTTCTGATACCAAACTATAGTGCACCCACTGTGCGCTCCTGATACCAAACTGTAATGCACCTGCTATGCCACTTTGATGATACTATGTTTAATCGCTCTAAAAAGGAAACTTTAACACCACTCTATATAGGTGTTATTCAATCCACATACATTTTAAGTAAATAAACACATTCAAGCTTAGAGTACACATATTATTCACTGCTATAATTTACAAACTATAGCATTTCATACTAATTCATATACAAAGTGGAAATCATGATAACATAAGCAATAGAGTCATGCAATCTATGAGTAAAACATAAACAGATACTTATCTTTATCAATGGTAGATTCCACCAACCAAGTGCAGGCCTTCCACGAACCTCCCAGCCTTAGACCACACTGCTCATGAGCTCAACAGTGGATCACCCCTGAGCTGGGACTAAGATCCACCCCAAGGGAAGGAATCCTAGCTAGGTTGAGGTTACAGGGAAAACAACACTTAGAATCTGGAAGGATTCTTCCTAGGATGCCATCTTACGCCCACTACTACTAGACTCTTATTCCCCACATGCCTGTTATGCCCAGGAGTATACACCTTCACAAGCATAGTCCATCGGTGCTAACCTCCCTCTTTGGGTCTCGACAATAGGCTAGATCAGGAAGTCTCAGAGCCTGAAGCTGGTGCTAGACACTCTCTAGAAGAAACCTCTTCCAACAACATCCACCTCCCTCACCTAGAGGGAGATCACACATAGGCTGAATTACCACCTTCATTGGACAACAATTCACGTGCAATCCATCTCTGCATGACCACTACAGTCAACTGGGAATACAAACTCAGACTTCTCAAACAAGCTCAGCAATGGAAGCAAGGTCTCACGTTGTTTATTTTCGGAATTGCATGAGAAGCAATTTCCGCAAGGAATTACACAGACTCTCTGGTGCAAAATGGGGAGGATGAACCAGGATTTTCAGAAAACGAACACAGGATTTTCCCATTGCATAATTGCATGAGGGTCTCTTGCAGAGGTCACACGGTTCACACTCAGGACAGTTCAGGCTCAAATGGAGGAAGAGGAACCTTTCTCACAGCTCACCCTGGTTGTTTATTCACATGCTTTAGGGTTGACACTTGTCACCCATGGCACTACATGCGTTCCACCAACACGCATCACCCTTTTCCGTCCTCCCTTGCTAACACTTAGGATAAAACACATAATGCATATGTCTTTTGGAATAATATTAAAATATTATTCCCAAGCTGAAGCCCCCTAGGCTCAACACTTATCCCCTTTCCCCACTTTCAGCCCCTAATTCCTTGCCCACTTTATGGATGCTTAGTCCCCCTTCACTCATTCATTGTGATCGGTCTGCACATGGTGGTGTTTATATTTTATTAATTGTTTTACTTGAATACATTTACAACAATAGACTCCTGGCCTTCAACACTAAGGCTCTCGGGCCAAATCAAACACATAATCCTCCAACTTATAAAAACTTGGCTAACTAGCCTACGAATCTTAATTACAATTCCTTTTAGAACTTGGTTTACAATGGGGCTCGGCCTTGGGGACACCACAATCCCCCTCCCCTTATTTTTGCACTGTCCTCAGTACAACTTTACACTGTCTATGCAAGCCTTTCAAAATTTTCAAAAAGATGTGGGTACTCTGCCCGCATAACCTCTTCATGCTCCCATGTCACATCCTCAGGACCGTACCAGGTCCACTGGACCTTTACAATCTCTATAGCTCGATTTCGGAGCTGTTTTCTTTTCCTGTCCAATAGGCGCACAGGATGCACTTGCAGGACACCCTCTGGTTCCACCTAAATCACATTCCAATCGATAACATGATTAGCATCAGGTACATATTTCTTAAGTAGTGAAACATGAAACACATTATGTACAGTCATAGATGCAGGTAATGCAAGCATGTATACAACCGGCCCAATTCTTTCCAGGATCTCAAATGTCCCACAAAATCTTGCTGCCAACTTGGCGCAACTTCCCAGCCTCAGGGAACTCCTGTTAGTTTTCACTTTCAGGAAAACATGGTCACCCACTTTGAATTCTCTATGGGTTCTGTTACTATAATCGTAACTTTTTTGCCTATCTTGGGTAGCTTTTAGATTATGTTTAATTTTTATCATTTGATCTTCCATCTCTTTGAGCAGTTCAGGCCCAACTACTACTCTATCAGTTGGATTGTCCCAACTCACTGGAATGTTGCACCTTCTTCCATAAAGCGCTTCGAACGAGCTCATCTTCAATGACGCATGATACCCATTATTGTAGGTGAATTCTACCAAATGCAGGTAGTCTTCCCATCTTGATGGTTTATCCATCGCATACATTCTCAGCATCTCTTCTATTACTTTGTTTACTCTCTATGTCTGTCCAGTAGAATCGGGATGATATGTTGTGCTAAAGTTCAGATTCGTTCTGAATCCTTTGAATAGTCCTTTCTAGAAATTCGAAGTGAATTTCGGGTCTCTATCAGACACAATTGTCTTAGGAATTCCATGCAAGCGTGCAACTTATTTTAGGAAAATGTCAGCAACATCTGTTGCTCTGTGGGTGGTTTTCAGTGGAATAAAATGGGCAGCTTTAGTAAGCTTGTCCACCACCACCATGATTGAATCATGCTCCTTGCTTGTTCTGGGCAATCCTGTGATAAAATCCATTGTTACCACGTCCCATTTCCATTTAGGAATAGGTAAAGGTTGCAGCAACCGTGCTGGGTGCCTATGCTCAGCCTTAACCTTTTGGCACTCCATACATCTGGCGATGTCTTCCAAGATTTCTTTCTTCAAACCCCGCCAAAAATAATGGCTTTTGACTACTGCCATAGTCTTCTGATATCCAGGATGTCCAACATAAGTCACGTTATGCATCTCCTTTAGAATTTTCATCTTCAATTCTCGGACATTGGGTACATACACTCTGTTTTTATACAAAAGTAAACCATTAGTTCCCAAGGTGTAACTTTCCTTGGTCTCTGGTCTCTCACGCTGTTGTAGCTTTGCTACAAGGTTTTTGTACTGCAAATCAACATTTGGAGCTTCCAAAATTCTGTCTTTCATCTCAGTCTGGCACATGCTAATGGATGTAGCATGTAATTCATGCACTTTTCTGCTGAGTGCATCAGCCACCTTATTTTCTTTCCCTTTGATATGCTTGATATCAAAGTCATATTCACATAGAAACTCCAGCCATCTAATTTTCTTGGCATTTAAGGTCGGCTGATCAAATAAATACTTCAAACCGTTATGTTTTGTTCTCAACTTGAATCTCTTGCCCATGAGGTAATGTCTCCATTTCCTCAAGGCGTGGAAAATTGTTTCCAGCTCTAAATCATGAGTGGCATAATTATTCTCATGTTCCTTTAACTTTTGGGATTCATAACAAACTACAAATCCCTCTTGGCTGAGAACTCCTCCCAGCCCCTCCTTACATGCATCTGTGCACACTACGTAATCCTTGTTTGGATCTACAATCTTCAGGATTGGAGCACTGGTTAGTAGTTGTTTCAATCGCTGGAAGCTGCTCTCACATTCTCGAGTCCACTGGAACTTCTTTCCCTTTCTTTGCAAGGAAGTGATAGAATGGGCTATCCTTGAGAATCTGGCTATAAACCTCCTATAGTAGCCTGCTAGACCCATAAAAGATCTAACCTTTGCCACATTCCTTGGTGCTGGCCATTCTCGAATGGCCTGTACCTTCTCAGGATCCACACCGATCCCTTCTTCAGATATTATTTGTCCCAAGTAATGGATCTGCCTTTGATAAAAAGAGCACTTGCTCAGTTTTGCGTACAGCTGGTGTTCTTTCAACACCTGGAGCACCATTCTCAGGTGTTGCTCATGTTCTTCCCCTATCTTGGAATACACCAAGATATCATCCAGGAAGACTATGACAAACTTGTCCAAATAATTTATGAACACTCCATTCATTAAGCACATGAAAACAACAAGCGCGTTGGACAATCCAAACGGCACCACTATGAACTCATAATGACCATACTTTGTTCTAAAGGCGGTCTTGCTGATGTCCTCATCCTTTATTCTCACTTGGTGATATCCTGATCAGAGATCTATTTTCAAAAATATTTTTGCATCTTTCAACTGATCAAAAAGATCATCAATCCTTGGCAGAGGATACTTGTTCTTGAAAATGACCTTATTCAACTGTCAAAAGTCAATGCACAGCCTCAATGTCCCATCTTTCTTCTTCATGAATAGGAACAAGGCTCCCCACGGTGACACACTGGGGCGAATGTAACCTTTCTTTAGTAGCTCTTTGAGCTACAATTGCAACTCTTTCAGCTCTGGTGTATTCATTCTATAAGGAGATTTCGAAACTAGAGCTGCTCCTGGCATCAAATTTATAGAAAAATTGATGTCTCTCCTCGGAGGTAGTCTAGGTACCTCCTGAAATATATCCTTGAACTCCTTTAGTACTTCATGATCTTCCAGATTCGATACTACATATCGAGATGCTTCTTCCACCTGAGTTGCATATAATTGACAGCCTTTCCGGTAACATTTGTTCAGCTGCATGGCTGAGATTTCCCTCACAACCATGGCTCTGGGAATTCCTTGGACTGTTACCTGATTTCCCTCTTCATTCAAGCATGTAAACCTCTTGTTATGACAATCCATAAGGGCATGGTGCTGGTCCAACCATTCCATCCCAATTAAGCAATTGTATGAGCCTAAAGGAAAAATGTTCAATTCAGCATTAGTGCTCATTCCTTTCATGTCCACTAAACAGGACTTAACCAATTCAGTGACCTTCCTCTTGGTCCCTATGGCCAACTGCACTAACCAAGACTTCTCATGTTTGCTTCTCGTTAGATGCAAACTTTCCACCACTCTAGGATCTACATAACTATGTCTAGCCCCTGAATCAATTAAAATAACAAGTGGTCAGTTGTTAATCGTACCTTCCACTTCAATCATGTGCGATTGAAATTCTACTTGCTTGTTGTCCAGGGCTGCGTAGATTCTCGACATTCTTCTGCCCATATCCTCCATTGTTTCAGCTTGTTGAACAGTATGTACAGTTCTCGCCTTACGAATTTTATGGGGACAATCTCTGTACTTGTGGTTTCCTTGACAGCCCCAACACTGAATGGGTGTTAGTCTCTATATTTGTGCTCCCTCTTCAGTCCTTCTCGGCTCTCTAAACGATGGTTGTCCCTGAAGACTTTTTCTGAAAAAGGAAGGCTTGTTTCCCTTCTGCCTCGATTCCTTCTTAAACTTCCTCTGATCATTCCAAGCCTTCCGAAGGATAGGCCTTTCTCCTTGCTATTCATACAAGCATTTCACCTTTCTTATTATTCCTTCCATGGTCTTAGGGTCATCATATTGAATCTTGTCACTCATGGAAGGTGGCAGTCCACTCAGATGTGTTTGAATCTTGACAGCCTCATCTTTGATGAATGGAACATACTTCAGTAGTTCTAGGAAATTTTGTTCATACTCATCAATGGTCATATTGCCCAACTTGAGTTCAAAGAAATCCTTCATCTTTATGTCATAGTATATTTTAGTCAGGTATTTCTTCTCGAAATACCTCTTAAATTCCTTCCAAGTGACCTCTTTCTCTCAGATGTGCTGCACCTGCACAAACTGATCCCACTACATGGATGCCTTTCCTTTCAGTTGGTACATTGCAATTCTTTCTTCTGCATGGGCGGAATAATTTTGTAGTTGGAAGTATTTCTTCATGCCAAGCAACCATGTCTCAGCATATTCCTCCTTATTATGTTCTCCATCGAATTTTGGAGGCTTAATCTTGTTCATCTCTCCCTTCAATTCCTCCTTTCCATATTTCCGATGTTTTCTGGTAGGGGATGGGCTTGAACTACTATGTGTCTTCTTGTTAGAATGTCCTTGGGAGCGGCTAAGATGTCGGCTACCACTCCTCGACCTACTTCTTCTCCCATGGGTTCTACGACTCTCCATCGTACTTGAGTCTCTTCCCTTCTCAAGTTTATTCTTTATTCTTTCAAGGCTCTTCAAGAATTTTAAGTTTAGTGCACCCTGCCGATCCCTAACTTTCATAAGCTTTTGGCTATCAGCTCGACGAGCCTTGGCCTCTCTTTGCAATCCTTCAATGATTTTCACTATGTGTCCTTCCTTATCCTTTTATTTTTCATGCCCGTTGGAGTTCGATCCTTCCACTCCTATATTGACATCCTTTCTTTCCCATTCATCTTCCGTTTCGGGGGTAATATGCACCTTTCCCCACTCCATACTTGGCGTTGTTTAACTAGAGTCCTAACCTCCGTTGAACTCTGCACACGCACTATGCAATTAAATTCGAATTTTGTCAGGCCATTACTCCTTCCGGAACAATTCATAACATTTATAAGCCAATACGAACAAGAACGAAAGACATTTTGATTCAAATAAGTTTTATGAGTTCTCGTTCGGCTCTGCAATTTCAGGACTTCATTTTTTGGGTTTTCGAAGCTTTTATTTTCGGCACTTCGAAAATTCGGGACTTTAGTTTTCGGGGTTTCATTCCACGAGACTTTCAAACTTTCTTTTCTTTCTAACTCTCAACTTCTGAAATTTCGATTTACATTACCCTCCGGGCCCACATAGTACAGTGGTCACCCACAACTAGGGTGGCATGTAGCACATTCACGAGGGTCCACGTCACTTTTAACGATGGCAACAGGTCCCACCTCTCTCGCTTCTATTCTCGGCCTACTAGTACACGGTACATCTCCATGTGTCCACGTCCATTTCTAGTAACATCCAATGGTCAGATATTTCTCAGATCTATGGCACAGATCCTTTCGACATTTCCGGCTTCCAAATGCCGATGCACTCTAACTCCCGTTAGCCCTCTAGGCTAGACTCGTGGTTCACACAGCCTCCCCTTATATGACCACAGTCATACCTCCTATCGGGGTTTCATACTTTCCAATACCGAAACACCTATGTCCTCAGGATTCGTAATTCCCCGAACCCCGATTTCTCGATGAATGACTCTCCTTTCAGAACTTTCCCGACTACCTTGATCTCGACCACGTGTCCCTAAGAATGGACGGTCCTCGTTACTTCTTTCTATTTCATGATTTCGTGATTTCAAATGCTCCGGGTGGCTTGTCTTCAGGATTCGTGAAATGCCGAACCCCGATATGTCGATGGGCTCCCAATCTCGCCTACGTGTCCCAACTGACGGATGGTTCAGATCCAATCTCGGGATTTCACAACCTGCAATTCCCCGATGACAAAGTTATATGTCAACTCAAAACCCCCTAGCCGATATATCGATGGGTCGCTCGATCTCTGCCATGTGTCCCCACAAACGGACATCTCAGATCGTTCCTGGGACTTTTACCATGAAAATTCCCAACCTCCTGTCATCGTGACTGCCGATTTCACGAATGTCGATATCCCGATATTTCAGCATGTGAAATGTCGACGGCCTCTTTATTATCGCCACATGTCCCTTCGAGATGGACAGTCCTGACTAATTCGAGATTCCGTGTATCGTGATTTCCACACTCCTGTGCAATATCCAAAGGGCTTTAAACCCCGTGCACACTTTTTAGATCTGACAGTCACAAGTGTTCGCCTTCCCTCCCAAACAGATCCTAGAGCTTCCACACCACTGGTGTGGAATCCTCTCTCCCTGTGGACTCATACCACAATGGTTGCGTTTTCATAACGCCACTATACCTCCTGAGTTTCAAAAACTCGTCAAGTAACTCCTTGACATTTTGGAGCAAACCAGGGTACGAAATTGGCCTTCCAGACCCAATTTCCCCTCGCATTCTCGGTCCAAATACCACTCCACTGGCCCATCTAGGCTCAGTGTTGAAACCTTGGCTTTTATACCAAACTGTAGCGCACCCACTATGTGTTCTGATACTAAACTATAGCGCACCCGTTGTGCGCTCTGATACCAAACTGTAACGCACCCGCTGTGCCACTTTGAAGATACTATGTTTAATCTCTCTGAAAATGAAACTTTAACACCACTCTATACAGGTGTTATTCAATCCACATGCATTTTAAGAAAATAAACACATTCAGACTCAGAGTACACATATTATTCACTCCTATAATTTACAAACCATAGCATTTCATACTAATTCATATACACAGCGAAAATCATGATAACATAAGAAATAGAGTCATGCAATCTATGAGTAAAACATAGACAGATACTTATCTTTATCAATCATAGATTCCACCAACCAAGTGCAGGCCTTCCACGAACCTCCGAGCCTTAGACCACACTACTCATCATCTGAGCAATGGATCACCCCCGAGCTAGGACTAAGCTCCACCCCAAGGCAAGGAATCCTAGCTAGGTTGAGGTTACAGGGAAAACAACACTTAGAATCTGGAAGGATTCTTCCCAGGATGCCATCTTACGCCCACTACTACTAGACTCTCATTCCCCACATGCCTGTTCCGCCCGGGAGTATACACCTTCACAAGCACAGTCCATTGGTGCTAACCTCCCTCTCTCGGTCTCGGCAACATGCCAGTTTAGGAAGTCTTAGAGCCTGAAGCTGGTGCTGGACACTCTCTGGAAGAAACCTCTTCCAACAACATCCACCTCCCTCACCTAGAGAGATATCACACATAGGCTCAATTACCACCTGCACTGGACAAAAATTCACGCGCAATCCATCTCTGCATGACCACTATAGTCAACTGGGAATACAGACTCAGACTTCTCAAACAAGCTCAGCAATGGCAGCAAGGTCTCTCTCTGGTGCAGAACAGGGAGGATGAACCAAGCTTTTCAAAAAACGAACACAAGATTTTTCCCGCTGCATAATTGCATGAGGGTTTCTTACAGAGGTCACACGGTTCACACTCAGGACAGTTCATGTTCGAATGGAGGAAGAGGAACCTTTCTCATGGCTCACCCTGGCCGTTTTTTCGCATGCGTGAGGGTTGACACTTGTCACCCATGGCATTGTATGCGTTCCACCAACACGCATCACCCTTGTCCATCCTCCCTTGCCAACACTTAGGATAAAACACAAAATGCACATGTCTTTTGGAATAATATTAAAATATTATTCCCAGGCTTAAGCCCCCTAGGCTTAACCCCTAGGCTCAACACTTAGACTCTTTTCCCACCTTCAGGCCCTAATTCCTTGCCCACTCTGTGGATTCTTAGTCCCCCTTCACTCATTCATTGTGGTCGGTCTGCACATGGCGGTGTTTATATTTTATTAATTGTTTTTCTTGATTACATTTACAACAGTAGGCTCCTGGCCTTCAACACTTAGGCTCTCTGGCCAAATCAAACACATAAGCCTCCATCTTATAAAAACTTGGCTCACCAGCCTACGAATCTTAATTACAATTCCTTTCAGAACTTGGTTTACAATGGGGCTCGGCCTTGGGGACACCACATGCAGGATGACTGGTTATTTTTATTCAAAGAAAACCACATCACCTGATATGACCTACTGGTCGTCGATAAGGGGGCAAACTTTCACTTCTCCAAAATCCCTTGGGTTGTTAACTTATTTCTTTACATCCGAGGAAAATAAATTCTTAACCAATAAGAAAAAAAAATTGAAGATTTCAATATATATAGTATCCACACAAAAAACAGTGTCCCTATTGGTCATAGTTGTGGCTACCTCATTTAACCTCTTTCCCAAAAAATTATATTTCAATTGTAGTTATATCATTAAAAAACAAAAAACATTTCATTAATATTTTTTTATTTATTATTACAAAATTTATGTTTGATTCAAGTAATATATTACTATTGTAATTTGTATAGTGTAAGATTTTATCATTTTCAATATCATAGAAATTTAAATCTTACACTGGTTAGTAAAGTCTATCAATTTGTTTAACTAATCTGTATTTCCATAATATACATAAGGGTTTTATTACATATTTGATAGTATTTTACATTTTTATGTAAATGTGTTTCTTCTGTGTTTGGGGTGGATACTATCAGTGAATATTACAGTTCCCTGGCAGTATTTTATATGGGATGTTTTCTGGTAGTATCATCTTATGTTTTAATTTTAAATTCTAACTCTTTGATAATTTCATATTAGTTTAAATCTTATCAGTGAATATTACAGTTCCCTGGCAGTATTTTATATGGGATATTTTCTGGTAGTATCATCTTATGTTTTAATTTTAAATTCTAACTCTTTGATAATTTCATATTAGTTTAAATCTTACACTGGTTAGTAAAGTATACCAATTTGTTTGAGTAATCTGTATTTCCATAATATACATAAAGACTAAGATGTTGGGTTTTTTTACATATTTGATAGTATCTTACATTTTTATGTATATGTGTTTCTTATGTATTTGGGGTGGATGTTCCCGGGAAGTATTTTATATGGGATGTTTTCTGGTAGCATCATCTTATATTCTAGTTTTAAATTCCAATTCCTTGATAATTTCATATTAGTTACAAAATGTTTATATAACTGTGTTTCTTATGTATTTGAGGTGGATATTATCAGTGAATGTTACAGTTTCCTCCTTTTGGGCATTTTTCACTGCCACAAACATCGCTCTCAGATTGATTAAGTGATATATATGTTTGAATTATGATGCTGTCCAGGTTCGAACTGGGGACCTTCAGTGTGTAAGACTGACGTGATAACCGACACCACAGCACCTTATTATATTTCACTGAATTTACACAGGACAATTTCTCTAACAGAAGATAATATTCCGGTATAGAAGGGCAAGGTTGCAACCAAGCTAATTGAAAATATTGCATAGCCAAAATAAAAACCATGATTTTAACACTCCTGCTGAAATTCCATATTCGTTAATAAATACCACTAGAGGGACGCCAATGGTGTAGCTGGGATTATTAGTTACGAGTAGCTCAGAGTTAAATCATGGAGATGTGAATAATTATGTAGAGGCTAAAGTTGGTGCTGCTCCATCGTTTACAGTGCAAGCTCAAACCAGAAGATCAATGTTATTATAGGCTGGACAAAACAAAAATCAAAAGAGGACATAATAAAGGCAATTGACAATGTTGAATTTAATGGATACTGTGTCTCAAAGAAAATATGAAAATTGCACCAACATCATTGCATTGTTGGTTAAATGAAGAAAATGGTCTATTACACTTTTAATTGCACAAGAGGAGGAAGAAATAGTTAATTGGTGTAAAGAGATGGTTTTAAAAATGAGCCATGCTGGATACTATGTCTCAAAGAAAATATGAAAATTGCACCAACATCATTGCATTGTTGGTTAAATGAAGAAAAGGGTCTATTCCACTTTTAATTGAGGAAGAAATAGTTAATTGGTGTAAAGAGATGGTTTTAAAAATGATCCATACCCACAAAAGTTGATACAACTAAATTTCAACACTGCTCAAATCTAGATGGATTTAGTGAAGGCTGAATGCATTCGTAGATGGATTTCTTGGCAAATCATGTTGATTGGGTTGCATCCGGAGCTCAAATTATAAATAAGAAAGATTTTAAATAGAGAAAAAGATGGAAATTTACACCATTTACTTGTGACTAGGTCCTATGACAATTTGTCCGAGTTAGGATATTGCAAACATTCATATGATCCTCAAAATAGATGGAATTGTGACAACACTGGTTTACAAACGGGAAGGAATTGTGGAATGTGAGTAATTTCAGGGAGGGATAATCATGATTTTGTATTGTCTAAATGTAATTGGTTTATCAATCACAAAGTTCTATTTGTTCAAGGGGAAAACAATTCTCAAGAACTGTATGGAGAATTTTGAGTGAAGAGATTGCATAGCTACACATCCCAATACATTCACTACCAAAGAATTGTTTGTGCATCGGCATTACCATTTAGCAACTTCTTGTACAAGGAGGTGTCTTGGCAACTATGAACAAATAATTGTTAACTTTTTATGGCCATGGTAGCCACATACTTGGAAATAATGGAGTAAGCACCAGTTGTAAGCGTCAGTTCTAAGAGTCAGTTCGTAGTTCATTGTTTGTAGAGTCTAGTTGTTTGTGGTTTGCATGTAAAGTAGAGTCTTTTCTTATTTAAGAATGTAATCAATCTTCATTGAATAATAGAGAAGTGAGCGTAGCCTCACCATGTGTTTGTTTCGCATATTTTATCTTGGTATCAGAGCCACAGGGAGAGGTGCGAAAAATTATAGAAGTCCGTAGGTCCCTCCTCTTGAAGGGTGCGGCGGCACACTACTCGGCCTTCCGGTGAGTTGAAAACTCAGAAATTTCTATGGTTGAAATTCAGTTACAGTGCGGAAGGATTTAACTATTTCTGCACCCAAGTCATTGATAAGGTGTGGACTGCCTGCAGCCTACAGCAACGTGAGGTGCGGACACGCATGAGATTTTTGTAGTCTACTATAGCGTAAGGTGCAGAAACATTTTTGGAGGGAAAGCTTTGCTAAATCTGCAAGCTTGCGAGGAGGGGCGTTCCTCTATTGGTTGAAATCACATAGAAGAGTCTGCTTTGCGTGATTTTTGAAGCGTGAAGGCACTTTCATGAGCCCATTTGCAAAATAATTCATGTGAGCTTGTGGTTGCATATCATTTTGAGGAGGAGCGTGGAGTTTGATGACAAATACTGAAGCATGCAGCGTGAGCTTGGGAGCAAGCGTCAAGGTTTTGAATGCATGTGTGGAGTTTGGAGTTATGAAAAAGTGGATGCATGCATGACTTAAGCTGAGAATAGAGATATAGTTGGATCACTGGATCCAAAGGTAGAGCAACAGACTGCTCAACACAGGCAAAAACTTGACGGAATGTTGTATATCCTTGGTGTTTTACTTGCAGAGAATATTTTGCAAAGATGGCGAATTCTCTGGCAGAAACCTACCTCAACTAAGCCAACAAGTTAGATGTCTTGAATTTCATTAACTGGAAATTCGAGATGTAGACGGTCATGGAAGGTTATGGTGTCTAGAACATTGTGAAGGGAACTGAACTAAAACTTGATGCGGTTATCGGTGTGACAACGACACAAGTCCAATATTGGGAATAGTGTGAAAACAAGACAAAGGTATTGTTGTAGTCACTTAAAGATAGCATAATTCCACATATTAGAGATGTTACAACTTCTGCTACAACATGGACAACGCTTAAAGCATTTTATGAAACTAGCAACACAAATCACATTTTGTTTCTGAAATATAAATTGCTAGGGATTAAAATGGATGGAAATGAATTTGTTAGTTCATTTTTGGGTCGTATTAAAGAGGTGAAAGATAGTCTAGTAAATATAGGGGAAGCTGTTTCCAACACTGACCTGGTCACTATTACCTTAAATGGTATGCTAGAATATTATCATATGTTCATAATAGGTCTTGCAGCAAGGGAGAAACCTCCCACGTTTGAAGAACTGACAGGTATTTTGGTGCAAGAGGAAGAGAGGCATGAGAATCTGAAGCCTTAGAATAAAGATTTGGCATTGTGGTCCAATAAGAGATCTCTGACAGGGAGATCAGGAGAAAGAGGCAGAGGAGGCAGTTCATGACGGAGAGGCGGTTCATGGAAGAGAGGCAGTTCATCACAGAGAAGACAATCTCCAAATCAAGGTATGTAATCCGACAGGAATGAGTCAAAGAGTTGTTTTTATTGTGGTCGACCTAGACATATTGTTAAAGACTGTCATAAGAAGAAGAAAGATGAGGCTAGGAAGAAACCTAGAACACATTCAGGTCATTATGCAGAAAAAACATCAAATTATGATCTCAGATTATTTATTGCTAGTGATGATATTGATGAACCCCCAAGTTTTGAATCACGAGATCTTAGGTTGTTTGTGTCTAATACTTCTTTATCTGCTAAAACAGATGATTCTAATGCCTAGTTTGTGGATTCTAGAGCATCAATACATATGACTTGCAATAAAAATTTGTATGCTAATTTTAAAGAAACAAAAAATGGTGCCAACATATATCTTGGAGATGACCGCTCTCATGAGATCAAGGGATATGGAGACATTCCTGCGACATTTCTCAATGGTACAGTTCATCACATTCACAATGTTGTTTATGTTCCAGGAATAAAGAAATATTTGATCTTTGTGTCCACCATTACAGCGCAGGACTTGAAGGTTGATTTCTTTAAAGACTATTGCATAGTGAAGGATCTGCTGGACCATTTCAAAACTATTGCAACGGGATTCAGATTAGGAGGCTTATACAAACTTGATGTTACCAGCAAAGCACATCACACACTGACTTCTGCAATTATGCCAACAGAGATTCTTTGGCATCAAAGGTATGGACACATCAATCATCGTGATTTATTGTTATTACAGAAAAAGAATATGGTTGAAGGACTTCCCATGTTAAAGAATGAGAATGTTGTGTGTGATGGATGTGCATTAGGAAAGATGCACAGAGATGAATTCCCCCTTAATCCTAATAAGAAAAAGAGAGATGTGTTAGATCTTGTGCATACTGATGTTTGTGGGCCTATGCAAACTCGACCTTTAGGATGTGCATTTTACTTTCTGTTATTTATTGATGATTGCACGAGATACACATGGGCTTAATTCCTTAAAAGAAAGAGTGATGTTTTCGAGCACTTTAAGGAATTCAGAACCATGGTGGAAAACAAGACAGGAAAGTCCATCAAAATCCTCTGTTCCGATCAAAGGGGAGAGTATAAATGAGGGTACTTCAACAAATATTGCAAAGATCATGAAATAGTATAGCAGTTTACAGTACCTCACACTCCACAACAGAATGGAGTCGCTGAAAGGAAAAATAGAACTATGGTAGAGTGTGCATGTAGTATGATGAAAGGTAAGAACCTCTCGAATTTTTTTTGGGCTAAAGCCATAAATACTTCAGTTTATTTAAAGAATAGAAGTTCAACAAGGTGTCTTGATAATGCTACTCATTTCGAGGCCTTGTATGGTTCCAAAACTGTAGTTCATAATTTGAAAGTATTTGGATGTAAGGTTTTTTCTGTAACATCCCGCTCTGGCGCACTTACCAAACTTATTCTTTGAGGACACTTGCTCGCAAGTGATCTGGATTTATATGATGATAAAACTTTTCTTTCATTATGATGCGTTAAGTTATATGACAGGATGTTTTTACTACCTTGATGTAGACAAGTGCTGCTGACTCCGTTTCTTTGAGTGTGCAGGGTTTCGGACCTTGAGGATGCAGAGGCATCGGTAGAACTCCCTTGGACTCCGGATTGAGTCAGGGAGTGGGGTATTTGAGTTTTTTCATTTACCGTGATATTATTTTGATTGTTGATATGCTATTGATTTTATGATGTGTTGTTGACATGATCTGACATGGTGGTTGATGATGCAGGCTGACGATAGCTTGCCGACCAGACTCACATATGGAGTAAAGGGGCCACA
>ML780768.1:234103-248758 GCA_009831015.1 Picea engelmannii | reverse complement strand
TTAAATCACTTGATTCAACTTATATCTTGCATCTTTATATAGATTATCTACAAATGTTTATGATTGATACTTTATTGGTTGGGCAATGATTGTAAGAAGGCATTTCACACTTTGTGTTTGGCAGGAGAACATCTCTCTCTCTCTCGATCTGTTCGTTTGTTAAAAATTTCCTTTGTGTCTATGTGTCCTTAGTGTCTTCCATTTGAAGCTTTCTTGTTTTAACCTGGGGATAAGGCCAGCAGCCTGTGTGAACGTTAGCTGAACTTCGGTTCTATGTCTAACTAGTAATACTCAAAGCCCTCCCTTCCTGTGTTAAAAAAGAAATAGTCCAAATGGATCCTTGTCCGTCAGGTCTGGAAACCCTGGGTGAATGTTATCTTGAATATTGTTATGTCATATGTTTGAGTAATAAGTATGGCGACCTGTCCTGGACTTACGTAACCTACTTACCCAAGACAGTATATTAGGGTGGTTGTTCATGTGATTAATGTTTAAATTGTGTTATGTTGTCGGAGTCCTCTCGTCACGCATCCTCCGTAAGGAGCGCAGTTGCTCTTCTTATGTAGGTCGTACTTGACCGTGGTCAGTCAGTCGCTTTTGGCAGTCAGTTTGACTTGTCGTATGATCATCATTCATGCCTGTGGTTACGTATCGTGCGTCCTGGTCATATTCTTATGTTCATCTTAGTTGCGTCGCATCATCGTCAGGTGGCGGCGCAGAGTCGAGTAGACTGTAGTTGTCTCCTTGTACATACGCACACACACACTTCAAAAAAAAAATTGCACCTATCTCTAGAATGGTTGTCATAACGAGGCAGTTCGTTACATTTTCTCATATTCCAAAGGAGAATAGGAGGAAATTGGATGCTATTAAAGCCATTAAATGTATTTTCATTGGGTATTGTTCTAAATTTAAAACATACAAATTATTTGATCCTCCTCCTCAAAAAGTATTCACAAGTAGAGATGTACTTTTCCATGAGTAGGAAGCAAGAAATCATGATGACAACAGTCATGAGGAATGGTAGAGACTTCTTGATGAAGGGGTTAAAGAAGAGCAGCAACAGCCACCACAACATCGACCACCACAGCAACAACCATCACCACAATGACAACAACAAGGACTCAGTGATATGTACAATTCAAGCAGTTAGAGTTCACCTATAGTTGAAGAAAGATCTTCACAAAGTGGGGAGGAAGATAATGAGTTGAGAAGATCTTCACGACAAATTCGTCTTCCTGAGAGGTATAAATACTATTCCCTAATGAGTAGTATTTCAAATGTCATAGAACCCATGAGTTTTGGTGAAGCTTATGAACATGATGAATGGTGAAATGCAATGGAGGAAGAATATGAATGTATAATGAAAAACAATACTTGGGAATTGGCTGAATTGCCTAAACATAAGAATCCCATTGGATGCAAATGTATATACAAATGCAAGTTTAAATCAGATGGTAGTATAGATATGTATAAGGCTAGACTGGTGGCAAAGGGGTATTCACAAATAGAAGGTATTGACTATGCTGAAACATTTGCACCAGTAGCTAAATTGAATACTATAAGAATGTTAATTGCTTTAGCTACAAAGTACCATTGGAAGCTACACCAGTTAGATGTTAAATCTACATTTTTGAATGGTGAGTTAAAGGAAGAGGTTTACCTTACTCAACTTGAAGGGTTTGTGGAAAAAGGGAAAGAACACTTAGTGTGTATGTTAAAGAAAGCATTGTATGGACTAAAACATGCACCTAGATCATGGTATGAGAAGATAGACTCTTTCTTTCTTCAACAGGGTTTTATGAGGAGAAAAAGTGATCCAAATCTGTATACCAAATTTGATGAGCAGGGGTATATAGTATTGATTTCCTTATATGTTGATGATTTGATAATTACAGGAAATGCAAAGAAATTAATTGATGAAATCAAGGAGAAGTTGTCACAAGTATTTGAAATGAAAGATCTTGGTGAGTTACATTACTGCCTAGGTCTTGAAGTTTGGAGAAATGCAGGCCAAACTTTTATTTGTCAGAGTAAGTATATCAGAGAAAAACTTAAGATATTTAAAATGGATCAGTGTAAGTCTTCTAGTGTTCCCATGCAACAGAATGTGAAACTTTCTTGTGATGATGATTCGAAGGAGGTGAATGGAATTGTGTATAGACAGATGGTGGGTAGTTTGAATTATCTCACCACAACCAAACCTGATATTTCATATTATGTGAGTGTGTTAAGTCAGGTTATGATGAAACCTCATGAAATCCATTGGAATGCAACAAAGTCAATACTCAGGTATCTAAAAGGTACACTTGATTATGGTATTAAATATAATGATGCATCTGATGTTGAGTTCACAGGTTACTCAAATTCTAATTGGGCTAACAATATGGATGATCGAAGATTAACCACTGGATATGTGTTTCGCATTGGATCCGGGGTTGTTTCATGGAGCAGTAAAAATCATCCTACTGTATCTTTGTCTTCTACTGAAGCAAAATATAAATCCTTGTGTGAAGCAACTTGTGAAGTTGTTTAGTTAATAAGACTTCTTCAAAATGTTGGAGAAGAACGACAGGAACATACGATGATTAAATGTGATAATCAAAGTAAAATCAATATTGTGAAGAATCTGATTTTCCATGCAAGGACAAAGCATGTTGAAGCTCAGTTTCATTTTGTTAGAGAAAAGTTGCAGTCAAATGAAATATCTCTTATGTGTTGTAATACTAGTGAAAATGTTGCTGATATTTTCACTAAGCCTCTTGGAAACATTAAATTTGAACTGTTTAGGGAGATGTTAGGTGTATAAGTCAATCCATTCTCCATTAAGGGGGAGACTTGGAAATAATGGAGTAAGCATCAGTTCTAAGAGTCAGTTCGTAGTTCACTATCTATAGAGTATAGTCATTTGTGGTTTGCATGTAACTGACTCAGTAGAGTCTTTTCCTATTTAATAATGTAATCAATATTCATTGAATAATAGAGAAGTGAGCGTAGCCTCACCGTGTGCCTGTTTCCCAAGGAGGGATAATCATGATTTTTTATTGTTTAAATGTAATTGGTCTATCATTCACAAGGTTGTATTTGTTCAAGAGGAAAACAACTCTCACGAACTGTATGGAAAATTTTGAGTGAAGAGATTGCATAGGTACACATCCCAATACATTGACTACTAAAGAACTGTTTGTGGACATTACCATTTAGCAACTACTTGTACAAGGAGGTGTCTTGGCAACTATAAACAAATAATTGTTAACTTTTTATGGCCATGGTAGCTACATACCTTGATGTGCTATAGAAGAGGTAAACAAAATAGGCATAAGCTTGTTGACATTGCTTGCACACAATATTCATAGATTGAAACGCCAAGATATGAGCATGTTTGGGCCCTTTAAGAATTACTTCAGGGATGAGAGAGAAACTTGGATGGGAAAGAACCCAATGATAGAGGTAAAAATGTTTGAATTAGCATAACTTGGTAGTAGATCTTTTCAAAGGGCTCTTAGACCCTCCAATATTAACGATGGATTTAGGTGAACGCAAATTTGGCCACTCAACTATGATACTCTTACCAATGACATGGATTGTAGACAATGTTGTGAAATACATGGTGAGGAACATGTTGATGTTGTGTTAAACATATTGTGCCTCTCAAGAAAATTGTCATCTTCTAGGTGACGATGATGAAAATGCAAGAGCTACACAGCAAAATCATTACTCAATTAAAATGAAATTGGATATTGTGGCATCACATGAACCAAGTATAATTTATGTAGATTCCAATTAGAGTGACACAACTGAAATGAACATGATTGAAGGTGGACAATAAATGGGAATTGTTGATAAAGAATTGACATTACCAAGACAAGTGAGCTCTCTTGAATAGTTAGCCAAATCCATGATGAATATAAATTGAAATATTGTTACCAACATTAATGAAGAAGGCCTTAACATGCCCTCATTTCTTATAATTATAAACAATGATGACATTGTCCATTATTTTGTGGATGTTATAGGTGAGGAAGAACATAATCAAGAAGACAAGGAACAAGAATCACAGCATCCCGAGGTTTCTGATAATCAACCAAATAATGATTTATTACTATCATAATTCCTAAGGCTACCAATGGAGAGAGTGGTAGAAAGATCCAAGACATGTTCAAAATATTCTACTTGGTTACTAGTGGATTACCTCATACTCCTGGCCGATGTAGAACAAAAGAAAAATGAGATGTTAGAATTGAAGAAAAAGAAGAAGGATATTTCAAATGAGAAGAGGGATACAAAGATTTTTGTAAATGAATAATGAAAGAAATAAATGATCCAAAGAAAATTCAAAGGGAAAGGAAAGAATAAAAGCAACAAAAACAACTTGCAACACATGAAAAAGAACAATGGAAGGACATAGAGAACATTAAAAAAGAACGAGAAAGAAAAATCTTGGTAGGAGTACAATTGAGTTTGAAAAGAGGAGAAGATTGAGAAATTCAGTGGACCAAATGGCAGAGAATATGTAATCCTTCCAAGATATAATAAACATTCAAATACCTAGCTGTCATTTGGTTTCAACACTTCCCTTCTTTCCTACAGGGGCCATTCCTATATGTTCCTTTTCAACACCTCCAATTCTTCCAAGGGTATTGAGGATAAGTCAAAATCAAATTTTTCCATTGCCACCATGGATGCAAGAAATAAATGGCAGCCAAACTTAGAACAAGAAACTGTAGGAAAGTCAACCCACCCATGCATTGAAGATACTCATCATCCAAATTGATTTAGATTTATTTTTTTAACCTAGACACACGCAATGTGGATTTTGTTATAGAATGAATTTTGTTGTGTGTGTCAAGTTTTCTCCCTTTTTGGGCGTACTCTGTATTAGGATGCATTTGAAACCCATCTATATAGGCTATCTACTTATTTATTCCATTGATCTCAATTTCCTCTTCAATTTAAGGCATTGTATTTGGATACCTCTAATCTAAATGGATGTGTGTCTTTTTACACTAACAATTTATTTGGGACTAGAGTGTATCTCTAGTCACCAAGTAAAATAACAACATAAACAAGTCAGATGCACAAACCTAGTCATTGCATCATGAGATTACTAAAGCATAAGAAAGTGCATGAAAGGTTAAAGCATTTTTTATTCAAACTTGCAATTCAGATTTCAATGCAATGCACACTTACGATGAAAACTCAATGCAATGCACCTGTAAAGCAAACTTGCAAATTCCTATGGACATTTTGGACCACCAATCATCTAAATCACCTAAATAGACATTTAATCTAGTTTAGTTTTTTATTGTTCCTCATGGAAAAGTGGGTGGTCAAAATAATAAAGATGCCATGATAAATAATACAAACAAATTTGTTAAGAGCTACAACACAAATTGAACCAAAAAAAATGAATAAAAAGCAATTAGATGTTATACATTCTCAAGATAAAACCAATAGATGTTACACTAACTTTATATTGTGAAACTTTAACATGTCTATCAAGATCTTAAATCAACTTGTTCATCTTAAATTAATTCCTATTTATTTTTCTATATAATTTAACTATAAATTTTGTTTTTAACATTTGATAAGTTCCAACAACAATAAACAATAACTAAGTTCATGCAATTTATAATTTATAATGGTTTCCCAAAGAAAATATTTTCCATATAATTTAACTATGAATTTTGTTTTCAACATTTGAGAGGTTCCAATTGCAATAACAACTTGAGACTAAGATAATGCAATTTATATTTCTTTCCCAAACAAAATCTTTTAAAATCTCTTTCAACAAATATACTTTGCAGAGAATGGATTGAATTATATGGTTAAGCTCTACAAGCTGGTAATTTTTAAAGCAACCTTATTAGTCCCTTCCCAAGGCAAGTAGGGACTATAACATGCGATTGAGTGTTTTATAATTTGATTGGAAAAATAATCTTATTGGAAGATGGAATTTAAGTCTTATTGTGGGCTTTTCTCTTCCCGATGTTTGATTTTTTCTCTCTTGTTAATGTTTATGTTTTGTCTTGCTAATGTTCTCCCTTCGCCTTCATGCATTAATTCCAAATATACCTATCTATCTATGTTTTATTTTTAGCTTCTTAAATTAACGTCGTGACAGACAATGAACATGGTTGTGATAGCCTTAACACCACCATCTATGGATTGCCTCACAGCCTTCTTTTTATCTATTAACCACCCCATATCCAGAGTACCCAGAGTGTGTATACGAATGCTAAGCTTTGGAAATTACTTAAAAAAACTATGCAATGTCTCCTTGCAATTTTTCCAAAGGCCATGGAATTATTCTTTTCAGCCAATTGAACAACTCGCAAGCAATCTCCCTAATCCCACCCAAGGCTAGCGAACATTAGGATTGTCACTCCAAGTGTAATTATAAATTCTTTAAGAAACAAATATAGTGTAACCAGAGGGATCTTTTTGAGCATGTATGTACCCTTTCATTTGTTGTGATTTTTAAAAAGGATTACACCATGTACTATGCAGTAAATTAAAGTCCTAATTTTCAATACAAAATAAAAATGAGTTGGAAATAATTTTTATCTATTCACTTACAAGTCGTTGGGGTCCTATAATCATAGGTGATTTGATTCTTCAGCTATCTATTTGACATTGTTCTCATGATGAAAACATGGCTTGTTGGGCTGAGTTGATTTCATTTCTCCCTTCATCCATTTGGCTCTATCCTTCATCCCCCTGCTGCACCCTTCATTCCCTCACCCTCCATTTCTTCACCCCTCCACCAATTTTCATCCCTACATGAATAAACAAGCTTAGGATAAAAGGCATTAGGTTAATAATAAATGGTTAGTGGCATTTTTAATATTAATAAACATAGTAGAGTTAATTTAATTAGTTTAGTAGGTTAATAATTAGATTAATTTAATAGGGTAATTAATAGTACATAATCAATTATTTTAAATTAATAGTGTTAATAATTAATAATTAGGTTAGTAATTGGGTTAAGATAAAACATCAATTTAAAAATAAATCAAAACTACATAAAACAATATAAAAACATTTAAAACATATATACAAATAAAAACAAAAACGAATAAAAAAAAATTGTTAAACAACAAAACAAATAAAAACAAAAAACAAAACATAATAAAACAAAACTTAAAACAAAAATATAATAAACGAAATATAAAAATATAAAACAAAACCGTAAATAAATAAAATGCATAAAAGAAAAAACAATAATAATAAAAAAAAGTAAATAAACACAAATTAAATATATCGTAAGTCGCACACATATCCCAACAAAGAAAATAAATCGACGTCAGTAAAGTTTTCCCAGACCCCCCGGTCTATCTTAACTTTAAGGAGAGGGGCGTTTGGGAAAAGTGGTTTTGTCTTGGACACTTGTCACCACCACAAGATACCGGACCCCCCCTCTAATACCAGTTACCTTCCCAAGGGGTCCCGAGATACCACCTTCCCCCAAAATAAAAAATCATTTTTTGCACAGTTTCACTACCTGTTTTCCGAGAGCGTTTCTAGGAAAACAAGAAGAAATTTTGAAAAATCGAGAGAGGTTTTTATCCACAACGGGATGAGGAAGAATAAACTATCTCATTGTTTTCACAGGTATCATGAATTAAGATAATCCAAGCCATATCTAAGCACTATTTCTTAGGATTCCATGTTTTCTAATTTCATCATGTTTTTGGAGTAGCTATTTTGGAAGATGGAGATGAATTTGGAAAAATGGAAAGATATATTTACTCAATACTGGATATTATAAAATAACCTCTTTCATTTTTCGCACAACTGTCATATCTGTGGAGATAAAAGTGTCTGAGTTGACCCCTATTTTCAGCAGTTTGACCCATCTTTCATGGCAAACAGTTCAAAATTTTCAGGGATTTGTTTCTATTTTTGACAAGGTTGTTGATGTCAACCTCCTGAGCCTGGGGGAGAGTCTGTTCTATATATTTTTATAATTCAAATGTAAAAGGGTTGGTCAATTGAGACTTGTTCATAGAATAGGATCCAGATTGTAAAGTAGCTCGCATAGCCTCCCGTGCTCGTCAATCCGATAATACAGTCACAAAAGTTACAGGATTCATGTGTCATTTATGTTAATGAAGTGAATCTACCTTTGTTTATGATTCCCCCTTATTTGTTATAATTTTTTGTGTTTCCAATCTGAATTATTCAATAGAAGACCGAAGAACATAATTTGTTGAGACATACACTATGTTTCTCGCTTTGACATAATTATGAATGTTTTTTTCTCAATGGTTAATTGTAAGATTATTGATTGCCCTGTTATTACTTGGTCCTCTCATCTTCTCCTCCAAATCCAAAATTAACTTCAAAGAATCCAACAAGATTGCCTACCTTGTCATGTAGGGTTGTCTGTAGAACCTGTCTTTGATTGAACCCCATCTTGTGACTCCATTTCCCAATGACCTATTTCCTCTAATCCAACCAAACCATTTAAAACACTAAACCCTGTACTTTCTAACTAGCCTAAAATTCCCAACAAACAAAGCTAAATCATATAGAGAGATCCATCTCTAGGTCTTGGAGGGATAGATCCTTGATACCAAAGTGGTCTTCTAGTTACGGGTAAAATCATGAAGATGGGTAACACTTTTTCTTGTTTTATGACAAAAACAAATGTATTTTCACAAGTTCTTCAACTTCAGGCATACAAAAGTATTTTTTTTATTTAGAATTTCACTTTACAGTTTCCTACAAACAGTCCCATTTTCAACTTTTCAACCGAAATATTCTTTTCTCCGAAACCTAGTTTTTAACGGAATCCATTAAAAATAAATGTTTCGGTCAAAAAGGCTTTCGGTCAAAATATGCTTACCATGGGAAAATAATTCATCCAAAAAACATTGTACACAAATTTCGAGGGCACTGTTAAATTTGACGTGAAAATTTTTGGCCGAAAAAGGTTTCGACCGAAAAAATTCCTAGAGATTTTGGAGACCCGATTGTCATGAAAGTGTTACCCAGATTCATGATTTTACCCTTACTTCTGCCCATTTATTCTTCAGCCTAAGAAATTACAGAGTGATAACATAGTTGCGACCATACTGGGGAGTGTTCATCCGAAATCATATAAATTTCCAGATATGATTATTGATGGTGGATAGTGATTATACACAAGAAGGTCGAATCCTCCGCATGACGACTCCAATCAAATCTAGATGAGTTCCAATTCAAATACTCCACTAGAGAAAGAACCTGAAACATGACCAGGCCATCTGAAAAGATCAGGTATTTAAGTTGGAAGTTTATCTAAGATATGATAGGGTTTATTTTTAATTATTTCTTCCCTTCTCATGATCCTTATCAAGATGATACTGCCAAAATCTATGAAGAGCATGTTCAACCTAATGAGCCTCAAGAGGTTAAGCCTAGTGTTATGATCCCCGTACATTGATCCGGATTATTTTCGGCACGAAATGAGAGCGGAGATATAATAAACAAATGCACAGAGATATAGCGTATATCTAGTAATATAACAAAAATATATCAGAGATGCAACCATAAACACAGAGATACAGTAATACACGATTTCTATTAATGAAAGAAATGTACACAGACTGTAAAAATACAGAGTGAAAGACTCGCTAGAATGGTGGCATCTTATCTCTGAGAAGAGATGTGACGGCTACTCGCATTCGCAAGAAGATGGTTACAATGAGGCTCTGGAGGCCTTTTTACAATAATCAGGAATGCCAAAAGTCCTAGACATCCAAAAACCTAACCCTAGGAGATGAAGCGCCAAAAGCCATGTGGGCCCCGTTTGGGTAAGTTGGTGCATCAACTTCCCGGGGTCGTAACTTTTGCATGCGATCTCCGTTTTAGGCATGTGATAGATTGTTGGAAAGGTATCGTTGAGGAGATTCATTTTGGGGGCTCAATCATGCCTTTGGCTATCATTGAGAACCTCGATCTCAAAAAAACTTCATTTAGGCCCTCAAAATGGCCTCGGAAGTGAAAACTTGCTAAAAATAGTAAATTGCCAAAATGGCCAGAAAACTGTTTTGAGCGATTTGGAAAAGGTGGGTGGACCCCGATATCCACCTGGATCAATCCTCCCTCCTTAGGAAGCAATGGTCTCCATTGTATTCAGTTCCCGGGGGAGAGGGAAAAGCATTTGTTGAATCTGCATCTTGGTGAGCTGCTTGTCTTTCTAGAGAAGTCACGCTGCTTAGTTTGTGGAAATCTGTCATGAACCTGTGGCTGGAAGGTTTGGACCTTTTTAACCAGTCTGGCTATTTTAGATGACTGTGTGCAGAAGGAATCTTCGTGCTTTGCTGCAACCTTGTCGACCTGCTTCTATTGGATAGAAGGTGCTTTGGCCGAAGCTGTGGTGGCTATAGTATCCTTATGTTCACCCTTTGAACAGATTGTGGAGAAGATTAATTTTCTAGTATGAGATACTACCTTGCAACACTATTTAAGTGGGGCAGTAGTTGGGACTACCTCTGGTATCCTATAGAGATGACCCCACAGAGTAATAATGACACTACGGGGTCGAGACTCATAGATAGCATGGTGTTTCCACATATATGGTTGGCCCAAGAGAACATCACAGACATATAGTGGGACAACATCACATAATACCTCATCCTTTAAGGGTTGGATGCCGTATGACAATCGACACTGCTGGCTGACACGAAGATCTCGTCCTTGGCGAAGCCACCCAATGTTGTATGGTTGCAGGTGTCGTGTTGTCGATAATCCCAACTGTTTGACGACCTCTGCTGAGATGAAGTTCTTATGGCTTCCGCTATAAACAATAAAATGCAGTGGGGTCCCCTTCACCCACATCTATGAATGAAAAAGGTGCTCCCCCTCTTCTGGATCTATTGGTTCTTCTCGTTGAATTGTTTCGGTCGCGACAATAGCAGTGGGGTCTACGTTGATGATCTATCTTTTACCAGTATTTTCAGAATCAGATTCTGAATCAGGGTTTGGCTCCTTGTCTTTGATCTCGGCCACCAATGACTGTTTTGAGTGACATTCATCGGTGTTGTGCCAGGGGCTTTTATGGAAATCACACCATTTTTGGATGTCCTTCTTTGTCTTCCCATGACCCTTCTTTTCCTGTGGCTTGGACTGGTTTTCGGAAGACTGTTTGTTAGGGTTGTCTCTGTCATAATTTGGTTGTTGTGGATTTGCAGACCTAAACTCCCGTTTGTTCCGGTGCTTAAATTTCTGCTCGATTTTAACAGCATATTGATAGGCAACACCGAGTGATGAGATGTCCAGAAAATTCATTTCAGTTTGGATGTATCTGTGTAGAGCCCCACGATATTTCAGAACCAAATGTCATTCGGAGTCTTTGATACCTAGCTTGGTGCGCAAGGTATGGAAGGTATTGGTGAACTCCGGAACCTCTTGGCCCCTCTCTTTCCGCAGTGTGGTCCATCTCATGTATTGTTCCTCATAGTTGCCAATAGGGTAGTACTGTTCCTTTACCACATCCACAAAAAAATCCCAAGTGGGCTCGGCCCCATATATTCCAGACTCCTCTGTGGAACTCTACTCCCAGTAAGTTTCCCACCAATGTTTGACATGGGGGAGAGCCTCAAGGAGTGCAAAGGTGATCTTTTCCTTATCTGAGAAATTATGAACAGAGAAATAACCTTCTAGCAGATTTAACCATTTATCTAGGGCATCTGCATCTATTTGACCTTCAAATACGGGAATATCAAAATTAACCTGTACCTTGAAAGGAGAGGTACCTCCAAAGTGGTCGCTTGATGAAGACGCGCCTGATGCTATCGGTAGGCGTTGAAAGATGTGGGAAAAACTCTCCATCATTTCGTCCCTCTGTTGCGTGAGAGCTTGCTCAAGCAACAGACTGATAGGATCGTCTGCTTCGTCGATTTTCTTTTCTTCCGCCATTGAGGGTTTCTTGGGTGTGCGAGAGTGATTGTCTTCAAGAGAGACAAGATCGAGACCCAACTTTCTATACTCGGACCTCGCCGGGGACATGCACTGAAAAAAATGATCAAGAGCAGCCTGCTCTGATACCACTGATCCGGATTATTTTCGGCACGAAATGAGAGCGAAGATATAATAAACAAATGCACAAAGATATCGCATATATCCAGTAATATAACAGAAATATATCAGAGATGAAACCATAAACACAGAGATACAGTAATACACAATTTCTATTAATGAAAGAAATGTACAGAGACTGTAAAAATACAGAGTGAAAGACTCGCTAGAATTGTGGCAGCTTATCTCTGAGAAGAGATGTGACGGCTACTCGCATTCGCAAGAAGATGGTTACAATGAGGCTCTGGAGGCCTTTTTAAAATAATAAGGAATTCCAAAAGTCCTAGAAATCCAAAAACCTAACCCTAGGAGATGAAGCGCCAAAAGCCATGTGGGCCCCGTTTGGGTAAGTTGGTGCATCAACTTCCCGGGATCGTAACTTTTGCATGCGATCTCTGTTTTAGGCGTGTGATAGCTCGTTGGAAAGGTATCATCGAGGAGATTCATTTTGGGAGCTCAATCATGCCTTCGGTTATCATTGAGAACATCGATCTCGAAAAAACTTCATTTAGGCCCTCAAAATGGCCCCGGAAGTGAAAACCTGCTAAAAATAGTAAATTGCCAAAATGGCCAGAAAACTGTTTTGAGCCATTTGGAAAAGGTGGGTGGCCCCCGATATCCACCTGGATCATACATACTCCTATAGCTATAAAAATCCAAGATAGATACAATCCTCTTGTCTTACCTCCCATACTCCATGATTTCCATGCCAATTAATTCAAATATCTTCCCAAATTTGATGGGAAAATGGTAAAATCACCGCTGAGAAAAAAATTCAAGGTTTTGAAAATTATCTTGACTTTTTGAGGTGGAAAAAAGTGATGTTAGTATTAGGATTTTTTCAAGTTATCTTTGCAAAGAAGAGCTAAGAAATGGTATAAATATCTGCCAGTTGCAAGCATCAATGATCTCAATTAGTTTGTGAAAGTTTTGTTGGATCAATGGGTGATCAAGAGGAATCACTTCCTCATTTTGGAAGAATATGATCACTTGAAAAGATATCCAAGAAGGATAGTGTAACACTTTTCAACCGGATTCAATCAAGTTTACAATTCCATGCCTTCTAATATAAGACCACCTCCGTCGAATAAAAGATGCGATAGAAGCTCGCCTTCGTCATGTTCATGAAAAAAGAGAACAGACCATAGAGGCCTTAAAGAAAGAAAAAGAGGAAGCCAGAGAACAATGTCGGGTTGTGCAACAAGAAAAAGATGACCTCCAAGCCAAGTTTGTAGAGGATAGAGAGCAGATCGAAAAGGAGAAGGAACAACTGATCACACAGGAGATTGGATTTAAAGAAGTAGTCATTAGAGAACTTCACTTTGTGACGGTCTTAGTACAAATGGAAGAAGACCTAGTAGAAAGACGATTAGGAAAGCTTGTCGAATCCATTCAACAACTCAAATAGAGGATACCCGAACTGGAGTTACAAGCAGTGCCAAGCACTTCACAGGTAGTGCGAGATCTAAGAGAAGAAACTACGAGGAGCACAGTTGAGATAATCAAGGAATTAGCCTTGGAATGCAAACATCTTAACAATCGAAGTGTGTAGACCTATGAGCACCTTGCAGAGGACCCTAAGATCAGGACAATATAGTCACATCTCTAGGAGGAAAAACAACAAGCAACAATAGTGCAAGTGCAGTTGAAGCTACTATCACTATTTGAGAGGATGAAAAGAGCCCAGGAACAGTGCATGGTTCAACAATAGGCCCATGCCATTCAAAGTAAGGTCATGGAAGTGACCCAGTGACTCCAGCTAGTGTAGGATGAAGCCTGCACACTTTTTCAGGAGATTGAAGGGAAAGGTGCACAACTAGAACAAGTAGTCACCTCAATTGAACAACAATTGGAAGGACCTATCACTCAGAAGGTCATTCTGGAGTTTTTCGAGTAGGAGGCTCTGGCTAAGAAATAAGTCGAAGCAGCTTGAGCCAAGCTTGAGGCATTTGAGGCAGAGTTACCAAGATCAGAGTGACTCAGGATGAATCACAGGTGAGTGTTGGGGGCCTGTTGGCCCTTGATCAAGTTTTGGAGAACCTTGGTCACGTTTGACCAATTTTGGGACTTTGATAGGCTCATCCAAGGTGGAGCACGATGCGAAGAAAAGATCGTGGGACCTCAACCATTTTTAAGGAATTTTTCGGTTAAGGGTTTATGTAACAGGTATGGGATGTTGGCCCATGGGTTTACGCATGTTTAAGATCTTTTGTAATGTATAAATATAAAGCTAGGCGATGTAAGTGATAGAGATCTAGTGGAATCATCTCAGTGTGAACCTAGAGGGTTTGCGCATACTGTGTGTTAAGAAATTGTAGATCTAAGTACAAGTGATTGTAAGAAGCTTGTGTGCAAATTGTAAGAAGGCTTTATGCTTAAACCTACTCAGGGAAGGAGGATCTGGCGAGGTGCATGGGTGAAATCATGAAGGTGGGTTACACTTTTTCTTGTTTTATGACAAAAAAAACTGTATTTTCACAAGTTATTCAACTTCCGGCATATAAAAGTATTTTTTTTATTTAGAATTTCACTTTACAGTAAAAACGAAACTTGTGAAGAATTGTGTTAGCTTTCTAATGACTATTTTTC
>ML780768.1:218547-233638 GCA_009831015.1 Picea engelmannii | reverse complement strand
CGGCACCGTTAAATTTGACGTGAAAATTTTCGGCCGAATAATATTTCGGCCGAAAGTAATATTTGTTCGGCCGAAAAATTGCCGCTAAAAATTTTGGAGACCCGATTGTCACGAAAGTGTTACCCAGCTTCATGATTTTACCCGCATGCATATATTTTGTTCTATGCGGAGTAGGTTCTTGTGGCTCTATGCTTGTAGAAGATTGAGAGAAGATAATAAAGAAGAGAAGAGTTGGTGGATGTAGCCCCACACTGGGGTGAACCAACGTGTTGTGGTTTCTTTGTGCATTATAGTTGTTATGCTATTGATGTGATGTATACTTAGTGCAATGATATATGCTATATTCATCTGATATAATAGATTAGTGCTTAGTATTATGAATGAATGCTAGATCTATTTCTATATGCTAAGTGCGTAGATGTATTAGATCTTGTTGAATTTTGCGTTGCTCTGTAACTAGGGTTTCAACCTGTGCTATGAACAAGGGTTAAATACTAATGAATTTTAACTACTAAGTGCCATGTTAGTGTTGTAATCACATATATGTGTCCAGCTAGGTTGTAGACACTTGAGTCATGTAACCCCCCTCCTCTACCTCAGGTGAGACTTCACTTGCTTCGCAGGTGTTCCTGAAAGGGCCAATAGTTAAGGTTTTCCTTGGTGTGATGTTAAAGCATTGAACAATCATAGGTCTGCCCATGTGCCAACAACAATCATAGGTCGCACCACATGGAAGGGCAAGGTAACTAAGCCTGAAATTCAGAAAAGCAAAGGTGTAAACGTAGAAATTTTAATATATCACACGTTTGACTGCAATGGGGGGAATACTTGTGGTACCTAGGACAAACAAACAATAACTACCTCAACTCCCTTAGAGTGATCCCACCAACAATAACGGTACTTGAACATTTGGTGATTGTTGCATGTAGGTTACCATAATTGTTCCCCAAACCTTCTCTAGCTAGTCCTGAGACCTAATCAACTAATCTAGTTCTCAAAAGGCCCTTTCATTGCTTTAATTCTAAATGATAACTTGGATTTAATTATTTCATAAGGAATCCTCCCTAGGCTAGGAGCCTCTGAGTTTGAAAAGAGAAATATCAAACCACCTAGGTGACAATAGTGCCTAGTCTAAGTTGCATTTAGGCTTTCACGGTTGTGGTTAGGAATTTTCACTTAGTGAGAGTTTGAGTAGCAAAATTTTGGCGCTTACATTTTATTACTAGCCATTTTTTATTGGGTAACCAATCCAAACAAAATCTTGCAAATCATTGATTAAATGTTTTCAAAGTTTAGTGAGAAAGATCAACCCAACACTCTAACAAAAGAGTCGACATATTTTCATTAAATTATGAAACAAAATGATTCTTTTAATATAAACGAGGACAATATCATTACAAAAATCTTAAAATTATTACTAGAAAAATTAAATATTGAATTGGAAATTTAGATTATTCCAATTAAACACCAAAATAACATTTAACTTACCAAAACAATCAAATAATGAAGTGTAATAGATGTTAACATTTTCTACTAAAATTTTAAAATAATTAATTAAAATAATTAAATGACATTCAATTGGATTTAAACTTATAATTTATCATATGGTTTATGCTTCAAGTGAATACTTTAATTAATCAAACTAATCCTTAAAACTTAATGATTTTAATTGAACTACCAAAACAATAAATAAATTAAATATAGAATATCTATAAACCCAATTCAATTTGATTTGGAAGTTAGAAGTTACTTCTTAGTGTTAGTTGTCCACTTTGACCAGTAGATAAAGTGTATCCTTCTAACCTTCAAGGTTGTGTCTGAATTAAAATTTTAATACATAGCATTTTTGAATTGTTCAATCATTATGAAAGGTATTTTTTATTTTTTGATACAGTATGTGAATGGATTGCATAATGTGTATATATGATTAAAAAGTGGAATACATCATGGTACATGTACTTTGAATTATATTTTAATTTTGCGTGTGTGTGTGTTTAATTTGAAGGTTATAAAATTTATCATAATTCAATTTCAATTGGCATGGAGGACAATTATTATTAACTACTATCAGTGGATGACTCATCATTTATTCAAATAAAACGGCATCATCTGAAATGACCTACCAGTCCTCCATAAGGGGGCAAACTTTCACTTCTCCAAAATTCCTTGAGTTGTTAACTTATTTCTTTACATCGGAGGAGGATGAATTCTTAGCTAATCAGAAGAAGTTTTTGACACTTTCAATATAGATAGTATCCACACAAAAAACAGTATCCCGATTAATCATAGTTGTAGCTACCTCATTTAACCTCTTTCCCCAAAAAATATATTTCAATTATAATTATCTCATTTGAAAAAAACAAAAAAAAATTATCAATATTATTTATTTATTATTACAAAATATATGTTTGATTCAAGTAATATATTACTATCAATATTATTTATTTATTATTACAAAATATATGTTTGATTCAAGTAATATATTACTATAATATTATTTATTTATTATTACAAAATATATGTTTGATTCAAGTAATATATTACTATTGTAATTTGTATAGTGTAAGATTTTATCATTTTTAACGACATAGAAATTTAAATGTTACACTGGTTAGTAAACTCTATCAATTTGTTTGACTAATCTGTATTTCCAGAATATACATAAAGGCTAGGATGTTGAGTTTTTTTACATATTTGGTAGTATCTTACATTTTTATGTATGTGTGTTTCTTATGTATTTGGGGTGGATACTATCAGTGAATATTACAGTTCCCAGGCAGTATTTTATATAGTATCTTACATTTTTATGTATTTGTGTGTTTCTTATGTATTTGGGGTGGATACTATCAGTGAATATGACAGTTCCCAGGCGGTATTTTATATTGGATGTTTTCTGGTAGTATCATCTTATGTTTTAGTTTTAAATTCCAATTTCTTGATAATTTCATATTAGTTACAAAATCTCTATGTAACTGTGTTTTTTTTATGTATTTAGGGTGGATATTATTATGTATTTGCTGTGGATATTATCAGTGAATATTATAGTTTCACAAGTAGTTTCATATTAGTTACAAAATGTTTATATAACTGTATTTTTTTTTTATGTATTTGGGGTGAATATTATCAGTGAATATTACAGTTTCCCTAATAGTATTTTTTATTGGATGTTTTCTAGTTTAAAATTCCAATTCCTTCATAATTTCATATTCTTTAAAAAAATGTTTGAAATTTGAACATCTAGTTCACAATACTTACTCAAATTTCACAATACTGGAGTAGCCTTTTTGGGCATTTTTCACTGCCGCAAACATCGCTCTCAGATTGACTAAGTGTTAAATATGTTTGAATTATGTATTAGTTAAAAAAAAAATTATGTAACTGTGTTTCTTATGTATTTCGGGTGGATATTATCAGTGAATATTACAGTTTCACCGGTAGTTTCATATTAGTTACAAAATGTTTATGTAACTGTGTTTCTTATGTATTTGGGGTGGATATTATCAGTGAATATTACAGTTTACCTGGTAGTATTTTCTATGGGATGGGATCTTTTTTAGATTAAAATTCCAATTCTTTCATAATTTCATATTCTTTACAGAATGTTTGAAATTAATTTGAACATCTAGTTCGAGTACCCTTTTTGGGCATTTTTCACTGCCACAAACATCGCTCTCAGATTGATTAAGTGATAAATATGTTTGAATAATGGTGCTGCCCAAGTTCAAACTGGGGACCTTCAGTGTGTAACCGACTACACCACAGCACCTTATTATATTTCACTGAATTTACACAGGACAATTTATCTAACAGAAGTTAATATTCCGGTATAGAAGGGCAAGGTTGCAACCAAGCTAATTGAAAATATTGCATAGCCAAAATACAAACCTTGATTTTAACACTCCATGGAAATTCCATATTCGTTAATAAATACCAGTAGAGGGACGCCAATGGTGTAGCTGGGATTATTAGTTACGAGTAGCTCAGAATTAAATCATGGAGATGTGAATAACTATGCAGAGGCTAAAGGTGGTGCTGCTCCATCTTTTACAGTGCAAGCTCAAACAAGAAGATCAATGATATCATAGGCTGAACAAAACAAAAATCAAAAGAGGACATAATAAAGGCAATTGACAATATTGAATTTAATGGATACTATGTCTCAAAGAAAATGTGAAAACTGCACCAATGATGAAAAGGGCCTATTCCACTTTTAATTTCACAAGAGGAGGAAGAAATAGTTAATTGGTGTAAAGAGATGGTTTTAAAGATGATCCATGTCCTCAAAAGTTGATACAACTAAATTTCAACACTGCTCAAATCTAGATGGATTTAGTGAAGGCCGAATGCATTCATAGATGGATTTCTTGGCAAATCATGGTGGTTGGGTTTAAAGAAAAGGCATCCAGAGCTCGAATTGCATTCATAGATGGATTTCTTGGCAAATCATGGTGGTTGGGTTTAAAGAAAAGGCATCCAGAGCTCGAATTACAAATAAGAAAGATTTTAAATAGAGAAAAAGATGGAAATTTACACCATTTACTTGTGACAAAGTCCTATGACAATTTGTCAGGATTAGGATATAACAAACATTCATATGATCCTCAAAATAGATGGAATTGTGAAAACACTCGTTTACAAAAGGGAAGGAATTGTGGAATGTAAGTAATTTCCCAGGGAGGGGTAATCATGATTTTGTATTGTCTAAATGTAATTGGTCTATCAATCACAAGGTCCTAGGTCCTATTTTTTCAAGGGGAAAACAACTTTCAAGAACTGTATCGAGAATTTTGAGCGAAGAGATTGCATAGCTACAAATCCCACTACATTGACTACTAAAGAAGTGTTTTTGCATCGGCATTAACATTTAACAACTTCTTGTACCAGGAGGTGTCTTGGCAACTATGATCAAACAATTGTTATTTTTTTATGGCCATGGTAGTCACATACCTTTATATGCTATGGAAGAGGTAAACAAAATAGGCATAAGGTTGTTGACATTGCTTGCACACAATATTCATAGGTTGAAACCCCAAGATATGAGCATGTTTGGTTCCTTTAAGAATTACTTCACGGATGAGAGAGAAAATTGGATGTCAAAGAACCCAATGATAGAGGTAAAAATGTTTGAATTAGCATAACTTGGTAGTAGAGCTTTTCAAAGAGCTCTTAGACCCTCCAATATTAACGATGGATTTAGGCGAACCAAAATTTGGTCACTCAACTATGATACTTTTACCAATGACATGGCTTGTAGCCAATGTTGTGAAATACATTTTGAGGAACATATTGATGTTGCGGTAAACATATTGAGTCTCTCAAGGAAATTGACATCTACTAGGTGACGATAATGAAAATGCAAGAGCTACCAAGAAAATAATTATGCAATTAAAATGAAAATGGATGTTGTTGCATCACTTGAATCATATATAATTTATGCAGCTTCTAATTAGAGTGAATCAACCGAAATGAACATGATTGAAGGTGGTCAAACAATGGGAACTGTTGATGAAGAATTGGCATTACCAAGACAAGTGAGCTCTCTTGAGTAGTTAGTGATATCCATGATGAATATAAATTGAAATATTGTTACCAAAATTAATGAAGAAATCCTTAACATGCCCTCATTGCTTATAATTATAAACAATGATGACATTGTCCATTATTTTGTGGATGTTAGAGGTGAGGAAGAACATAATGGAGAAGAAAAGGAAGAAGAATCACAACATCCTGAGGATTCTCATAATCAACCAAGTAATGAGATATTACTATCATAATTCCTAAGGCTACCAATGGAGAGAGTGGTAGAAAGATCCAAGACATGTTCAAAATATTCTATTTAATTAAGCAAGGGTTACTAGCTACTAACTTTGGAGGATTACCTCATACTCTTGGCGGAGGTAGAACAAAAGAAAAATGAGATGTTGGAATTGAATAAAAAGAAGAAGGATATTTCAAATGAGAAGAGGGATACAAAGATTGTTGCAAATGAATATGAAATAAATAAATGATCCAAAGAGAATTCAAAGAAAAAGGAAAGAATAAAAGCAACAAAAACAACTTGCATTCTCTTCTCCACTCTTTCTTGATGTCTTTGCCCATCTTTCTCTTTCTTGATGTCTCTGCCCAGCTTTTTTCTTCACGTATTTTTGGTTTCCTTTCTTTATCGCATGTAGTTTTTACTGCTCAATAATGCAGAAATCAATGTCAATAATACTTGCTCTTCAACAATAGAAGAGACAATACTTTTCTCTTGCAGCTTCTTCTCCCTGGGAGCCTCGATCTTGTGTCTTGCATTTTCTCCATGGCGACTCTTCCTCACTAGAATCTACTTCTTCATTTCACTAATATCGACTTTCCATTGCCATACTAGAATCTGTTCACTGAACTTGAACTTGAACTTGCTTCACTCTTTCAACTTTCTTAATAAATACGAAAATAAATCTCATCAGCATATGTTTTCCTCTTGAATTTACCTTTGTCTTGGATTTCCATAATCTCTTCTCATTTGCTAGAGTAGCTAATTCTAACAAAATAACTAACTACATCCATATATTGAGTTAACTAAGCTTAATACCTTTTACATTTCAAATTCCAAGACATGAAAAACTTAAATTCTCATAAACCCTTCATCAACTCAACATATTTTCAGTTTTTCATACACTTTAATAGTAATAATATGTATATAGCCAAATACATCCCATCTTATATAATTCAACTCAATTTTTAAAATAAGTTTTCTTTAAATAGAATTGGTTATATAATTAACATGAATAGTCATACTTCCTCCTTATAATGATTTTCAATCATTTTTTTAATGGAAATCTTTGAGTAAATCTTTGCATAAATGACTAGCAACCATTTTTCATAGAAGTTTTAAAACAATAAATAAATGGAAATTTGAGTCTTTACGAGCTCTACCAAATCGCAGCTTTCGGTGGTTGGCTTCTTGGTGAACCAAATTGCGGCTTCGGGTGGCTGGCCTCTTGCTGACAACCTCGGGTGGTGGTTGGCTTCTTGATGAACCAAATCACTGCTTCCAGTGGCTGGCTTCTTGGTGACAACCTCTGGTGGCCGGCTCCAGAACACCTGCCTTGCAAAATTCAACAGACACTCGACTAAATTTCTCTCTCTCACTGAGCATTTTACGTTGCACGAAATTCCAACCAAATTTTTCAACTCAGCAATTCATCAGCTTCATATCTTTTGCATGTGCAGGAAGGCTATATTCCGACAGACAACTTCTTCAACAAATAACCATGATTTCTCTTCATCACTGACTATTCTTCCTTTGCTATACAACAACAGTTTCAAGATCGATTTTCTTTCCCCAAATTGAGGATTTCCATATCCCTGGGTCTCTAGGCTTTGCTATGATACCATGAAAAGACTAAACAAAGATAGAATTGATGAAACACACTACACTATTGATATATATTCTATTAATATCAAGATGTATAGTTACACAATATGATTATGGTTACAAGAAATTAAGGAGTTGCCAATTTTTGTAAAGATAAACTAACTAATTAAGTAGTTAAGAATGTAATTAGATACTTTCCTTAACACCTTTTCTATGGATGTTCATCTCTACATTCTATCCCTAACTTCATAAACAGTCCATCTGGGGTTGCTGGCTAGTCAGTCCTTGTATCATAATTGGTACTGGGAAAATCTATGTCTCTAGCGGAACAAGCAGTGTCTATTATTTTTGTTCCAGATGTGGATACATTTGCCTAGGAAGATTGCCTTGAACCAATTCTAATTTCAGTGTCAATAGAAGCTAATTGAACAAAACACATAACCTTTCTATATTTTTAATTTCAAATTTGTACTTTCAATTTCAAATTTGTATGGCAGGGACGAAGTTGTTGAGCAACACTTGTTCAACTAGGAGTTCAACACTTGTTTGTCAAAGATTAATCATTTCACCGCCTAGATAGCAGCAGATCAGTGGTTGTCTTGACTCTTCAAGACTCAAAGATTTAATTACTCTAAACGGTGGTCGCCTTAACCATTCAAAGAAACCGAATTTTAACACCACCTTGATTAAAATCCTTTAGAAGATCGAAGGGGCAACTTTTTGCGTTTAAATACCAGAGTCGAATTTGTAATGAGATATCTTGAAAACATTTTTGAATCAAATTGGTTACTTTGCATTTGGAGCTCTACTCTACATTTATATTTTACTGAGTTTGTAAACTTATTTTATCTCTTGATAAAAAATCATTTTTGAACAAACATAGTAATTTCTTGTTTTTACCAATTGGGAATCCGGTTTTACATTTATCCCAAGATTACTTGTTGGAGCGTATATGATTTGAAAAGTCATTTTAATTATAAGCTTGTTATTTTACATTTCGGAGTTCACTTATTAAAAGTGCGTGGAGTTCATTTGCTTTACCAAACGTCGAAACCCGAAATTGTTGGGCCCACAGTTTATTCATGTTTCATGATTTGGCGATTGTTGTTTTGTTTTGTTTTTGCATTGGGTGTTTGCAAACCCCAAACCCCGAAACCCGAAGTGTTGGGCCCACATCCTTTTCGCATTTTGAGATTCAGAAAACAGCGTGGTCTTTTGTTTTTTTTTTGTGTTCGGCGTTTGTAATCGTTGAAACCCGATCAACCTCTGTTTTTCACATTTGGTATTAGAGCTAGCAGTCTATCCGGCAATTGTTTAATTATTTGCAGATTATTCCTGTTAGTGCCAAAAAATTTATTCTCATATTTTTTTGCGTGAAGGTTTATTTAATTTCTGTCAATTTTTATAAATGGCTACGTCTGGTAGTAGTTCTTCTCAGATTTAGGTTCTTGTTCTAAGTGAGAAGTCATATGATTCCTGGTACATTTGAATGAGGACGATTCTGCATTCTCAGGATTTGTGGACTTATGTTCTTGATGGCAATCCCAAGCCAGTTGATGTTGCAACAGAATTGGCTCTGTCTAATGTTGATCGTGTTTTGCTGAAGGAAAATAGGAAGAAGGATAATAAAGCTCTTGGATTATTCCAGCAAGGATTAAATGAATCCATTTTTATGAAGATTTCTAGTGCTGCATCTTCGAAGATGGCTTAGGACATTCTTGAAACCTGTTATCAAGGGGTGTCCAAGGTGAAGACAGTCAAGTTACAGAACTTGAGAAGGGACTTCGAAAATCTGAAGATGAAGGATAATGAAAGTGTTGATGCTTTCATGACTCAAGTAATGAGTGTTGTGAATTAGCTCAAGCAGTATGGAGATGATGTTGAGAATAAAAGAGCTATTGAGAAAGTGTTAAAAAGTTTTCCCAAGAAGTTTGAACCTGTTGTTGTACCCATAGAGGAATTTAAGGACTTAAGTCTAATGCAAATTGATGAATTAATTGGTTCTCTTGTTGCTCATGAATCTAAGATATCTAGATATGAAGAATGATCCATGGAGCATGCTTTCAAATCCCAATTGCATGTTACCAGAGGCAAAGGAAGAGGAAGGTCTTATAATCGTGGTAGAGGAGGTTGATTTTCTGGCCCAAGGGACAACAGAGCTGAATCAGAGTCTGAGCAGAAGTCCCAACAAAATCCTCCTAATTTAAGAGGGAGCAACAACAAACCTCGGTAGCAGGATAATCAGAGGTATGATAAAACTAAAGTGCAATGTTATTATTGTAAGAAGTTTGGGCATTTTTCTAACAAATGTTGGAAGAAATAGGTAGATGTTGGAAAGCAGTCTGCACATATTATAAATGAGTCTGAAGATCATCAAAATCATGTCCTTTTGACCTATAACGTCACTTAGGAATGTGAAAATGATATTTGGTTTTTGGATAGTGGATGCAGTAACCACATGACTGGTAATAAATACTTATTTTCTTCCCTTCATACTAGTATTCAGTCTGAAGTGAAACTAGGAAATGACTGTAAGGTTACAGTCAATGGTAAAGGTATAGTTCCAGTTTACACTAAGAACAATCAGACAAGAAATATTTATGATGTTTACTTTGTTCCTGGTTTAAAATGCAATCTTATCAGTGTTGGATAGTTGTTGGAGAAAAGGTACAGAGTGTTCTTCATGAACAAGGTATGTACAATCTATGGTAAATTTCCTAGCAAAGAGTTGATTGCTAGAGTAGAGATGACCAAGAATAGAATGTTTCCACTTGTTATGTGAAATGATTTGAGTGGTTCTTTGAATGCTTATAAAGAAGAAAGTCTAGATGAATCTTGGTTATGGCGTTTGAGATATGGTCATTTACATTTTGGTGGTTTAGATTTGTTACAAAAGAAACATGTGGTGAAGGGGTTTCCTTGTATTCAACAATTTGCAAGCTCTTGTGAGAGTTGCATACTTGGTAAACATCATAGAGAAAAAATTGTTTCAGGTATTTCCTACAGAGAAAAAGCTCCAATAGAAATCGTTCACACATATTGATGTGGACCTATGCAAACACCTTCTTTGAATGATTGTGTTTATTTCATGACTTTCATTAATGATTTCAGTAGGAAGACTTGGTTGTATTTGTTGAAGCAGAAATCTGAAGCTTTTGATGTTTTTAAGAAGTTTATGTCTATGGTTGAGAATGAGAGTGGTCAAACCATTAAGATCCTCACGTCTGACAGAGGGGGTGAGTATAAATTGAATGAATTCATTGAATTTTGTGATCTTCTTGGAATTAAAAGGCAGTTTACTACTCAATATACTCCACAGCAGAATGGAGTGGCTGAAAGGAAGAATCGGACCATCATGGATATGGCTTGAAGCATGTTGAAAGAGAAGCATCTTTCAAATGAATATTGGAGAGATGTGTTTCTTTGCCTTGTTTTTATCTTGAATAGAAGTCCAACCAAGATCGTGAGGGATCATGTACCTCAGGAAGCTTGGGATGGTAGGCCTTGCAATGTTTCTCATTTAATAATTTTTGGATGTGTTGCATTTGCGCATGTACCTGCAGAAATGAGGAGGAAGTTGGATGACAGAAGCGAGAGATGTATCTTTGTTGGATACAGTGAAGAGTCTAGGGCATATAAACTCTACAATCCCATCACCCAAAAATATGTAATTAGTAGAGATGTTCAATTTAAAGAATATGAATCCTAGGATGGAAGTATTGACAAATCAATTTCAGAGGGAGTTGTATTACCCCGTGAAGATGATGATGGAGTTGAGCAGGCTGAAGGAGATGAAAAAACGGTTCCACATGTACATATGCCTGCAGCAAGAAGTCCAACAAGGAAAGCACCATATTTCATCCCATCTCAATTTAGAACGCCAAGAACTCATGAGCATGGTGATCCATCTGGACATGGTGGACATCAATCAAATTCACAGGTAAGTAGTGAATCAAATCCCACTTTAGCTTCATTAAAAGACAGACTTAAACGGCAAAAGACTAGAATCTTAAGAGAATTGTATGATCAGAATGAAGAAGTAGATTAGATTTCAAATTTTGTATTAATGGCATGTGATCCTGTAAGTTTTGATGAAGTTGCTAAAGAGGATGTCTCGATAAAAGCAATGGAAGAGGAGATTGATTCCATTGAAAGAAATAACTCTTGGGATGTTGTCGATTTACCTGAAGGTAAGAAGAGCATTGGTGTTAAGTGGCTTTATAAGACTAAGTTGAATGTAGATGGTGAAATTGAAAAGTACATGGCAAGACTTGTAGCTCAGGAATTTAGTCAGCAACCTGGTATTGATTACAATGAAACATTTGCTCCTGTAGCTAGAATTGACACCCTGAGAATGGTCTTGGCTATTGCAGCTTAGAATAGATGGATCATGCATCAGATGGACGTTAAGTCTTTATTCTTGAATGGATATTTGGAAAAAGAGGTTTATATAAGACAACCTTCGGGTTATGAGATTGATAAGCACGGAGATAAAGTTTATAAGTTGAGGAAAGCCTTGTATGGATTGAAGTAGGCATCCAGATTTTGGTATAGAAGGATTGATGAATACCTGATCAGTGTTGGATTCAACAGAAGTCCAAGTGAACCAACTATGTATACAAAGATAGACGAGAAAGGTAAAATTTTGATTGTCTATTTGTATGTTGATCCAACCCGGTATAAGAGGCTGGTTGGAAGCCTTATGTACTTAACAACAACCAGACCTAACATTATGTTTGCTGTGAGTTTGATTTCTAGATTCATGGAGACTCCGAAGAGTACTCATTGGCAAGAAGGAAAGAGGATCCTGAGATATGTTGCTGGAACAACTATTTTTGGTATCCAATACACATCAAGCTTAAACTTTGAGCTGATCGGATAAACTGATAGTGATTTTGCATGTTCTATTGATGACAGGAAAAACACATCTGGGTATGTTTTTAGTCTTGGATCTGGAGCAGTAGCATGGGCATGAAAGAAACAACCCATTGTGACTCTATCTTCCACTGAGACAGAGTATGCTGCAACAGCTACAGCTGCATGTCAAGTTGTATGGATGAGAAGGGTCTTCAATGAACTGTTGCATGACCAGAACTATGCAACTCAAATTGTCTATGACAATAAATCTACCATTGCACTATCAAAGAATCATGTCTTTTACAAACAGAGTAAGCACATTGATACGAGGTATCATTTCATTCGTGAACTGATAAATGGCAAAGAAATTTATGTTCAGTTCTGCAGGTCTGAAGAAAAATTTGCACACATATTTACAAAGCCTTTGGGAAATGAAGTGTTTAAAATCCATAGAAGAAACATTGGGGTTTGTAAGTTGTAATACATTGTTTACAGCAATTTTGTTTCACATGTTTTATTTTGTTTTTTGTTTTGAAATGATTAAGAGGGAGTATGTTAGAGATTAATCATTTCACTGCTTGGATAGCAGCAGATCGATGGCCATCTTGCCTCTTCAAGACTCGAAGATTGAATTACTCTAAACAGTGGCCGCCTCAACCATTCAAGGGAACCGAATTTTAACACTGCCTTGATTAAAATCCTTTAGAAGATCGAAGGGGCAATTTTCTGTGTTTAAATACCAGAGTCGAATTTGTAATCAGATATCTTGAAAACATTTTTTATTCAAATTGGTTACTTTGTATTTGGAGCTCTGCTTTTATATTTTACTGAGTTTATAAATTCATTTTAACTCTTGATAAAAAATCGTTTTTGAACAAACGCAGTGATTTCTTGTTTTTACCGATTATTGTTTTGTTTTGTTTTTGCATTGGGTGTTTGCAAACCCCGAACCCCGAAACCGAAAGTGCTGGGCCCATGCCTTTTCGCATTTCGCGATTCGGCAAACAGCATGGTCTTTTGTTTTTTTGTGATCGGCGTTTGTAATCGCCGAAACCCGATCAGCGATCAGCCTCTGTTTTTCACATTGTTCAACTAAGAGTTCAAGATTACCTCCCTCGAATCCAAGGCACAGGGTGGTAGAGCATTTTTCCATAACAAACATATTCTGTTTACAAACAGAAGAAGCTGCATAGGAGGAATTTCCTTTCAGCTATGTAGGAAGATTCATGAAAATGCCATATTGCGTGTAAAGTTCCAATAGAAACGAATGAATGTAGAGTTTGTGAAAAAACGAAGCACTTCGTGCACAGGCATACTGGAGAAGGATCTGGGAGGTATCCACTGATTCTAATTACACAATGATATGTTTCAATAATATTCTTTTTATTTAGTGTTATGATATTCGATTGGAGAAATATATGATTGTGGGATGAAATTGGATAGTATTAAAGTTTACTTTAAAGAATATATATTTGATTGTAGTTTAAATGTTATATATTTTTTATCATTTTAGATTATATTTTTATTTAATTTTGTTTTAAATCCTGTTTTAAATCTTGTCAAAAATTGTTGAAATTGTAGATTTAACTCATCAAATTAATAGAAGTGTTCATCAAATTAATATATACAAGTGTTTTAGGAATTAAATTTATTTATACATTTAAAAATATAATTTAAGTAATGGAAAAAATGTGATTTCACCAATAATTATATAATTAGATTTAAATGATAATTATCTAAAATAAAAATAAAAACTTAAAATTTTTAAACTAAATCTTTGAATTTTATACTTTTGAAGAACAAAATTTTGATAATTTCATTTCCATGATATACATTAATAGTATACTTTTTGGCTTTCTTATTTGGCTTTTTTATTTGATAACATCTAGTATTGTTATGTATCTGTATTAATTAATTAATTAATATTACAATTTTATAGTTTTTTTAAGCTAGTATTATCTTATGTTACAGTGTTTACAGTTTTTAATTCCTCTGCATTTTCATATTTGTCCCAATATAATGTTTATGGTTAATTTAAACACCAACTTGAATTCGATTCGGACTTAAAAATTACAACTCTGTAAAATCTCTCTATAACCCTGAAACACCCAAATCCCACACTACTTAATTTAAAAATGAATACCACCAATCTCACAGTACTTAACTCAATAATGGATTATAAAATGCCTAACCCGAATACAAAATAAGCTAAAGTATACAGTACTTCATCTTAAAGCTGATAAAATCAGGGTTTATAAAAATTAATAAAAATGTTTGCCAGAAATGCCAAAGTATTGCCCAATAATAAAAAGAAGTATCCTTCTAATAACTACAAAACAGAATTTTCTTTGCAACCTTCTCTCACACATTTGAAAACGTAAACATGTTAGAAAGGCTGCATGTTTTTTAGTTTATTTTACTGTGGGTCTATTGGATCTATCAAAGGTATGTAGAGTGTATGATTATCTACTTTCCATATTTTTGATAAATCTATGATGAAATATAATGAAAATACATTTTAAAAAAATGTGTTTACATAGTAAGTTTGATGCAATTTTAAATTTTTTATAAATTGATTAATTACATCCTAGAAAATGATGAGATACAATGAAAATACATGAAAAAAAATATGTTTACACTTAGATTTTTTATAAATTGACTAATTATATGAAAAAAGTGGACATGTAGATATTGTTCTATATATATATATTTTTTTTTCTAAGAAAAAAATCTTAAATTTTATTTTAATAAAAGAAATAATTTACATTCTGCATAAAAAAGAACCATGTATTTTGTCTTCTATCCTTTTCGATCATGAAAAAGAGAGAAGTGTTCAGAAAACTTGTATTTGTGTTAATAAATGTAAATGTGTTC
>ML780768.1:198130-211267 GCA_009831015.1 Picea engelmannii | reverse complement strand
AAAAATAAAAAAATAAAATAAAATATAATATAAAATAAAATAAGGAAACTAGAATTAAAGGAAACTTAAATTTGGAAAGTAGGGGACATTGGGGAAAAAGCGAAAAAGAATCAGCATTTAAGAAATTACTAAATGTCAGAAACATCATTTAGGAAAGTGAATAAAATCATGGGAGGGGATCTAGGAACCCTAGGAGAAATTTAAGGAGCGATTTTGGGGGTTTGAGGGAATTTAGACTTTTAATAAATGAACATAAATTAATTATTGGAGAACCCTAGGGATGAGTGACACTTGGACGACGGAGATTGCTTAGAGGTTTTGTCATAAAATATTAATTAATTAATAATCATGAAGGTAGGTGGGTCTCATTTTTCCTATAAAAGAAAGGGAAAGGAAGGAAGAAGGGGGAGAACGGTGAGCGTAACGTTACGCTGCCGAATTGTGGTTTGACGGATTTTCTTGTGAGGAGTTGGGTGTAATCTCAGCTTTGTTGGAGTGGTAGCTCAGCCGTGGAGGTGAGCTGAGACGCTGGACTAACTCTGGTTCTTGTGTGGCCCCTTTGCGGCTCGGGGGGCGACGGGGGAAGTAGAGTACTCCTCGCGTTTGGCTGGGTGGTACCGGTGAGGTCTCTCCGGTCGGCGAGAGGGGGCAGCGAGGAGCAGGAGCGGCAGGGAGCGCTAAAGTCATCGACAGGCGATAAGGCCAGGTATGTTCTCTTGTCAAGTAGAGCAATAGGTACTAAAACTCATGATAGGAACAGAACCTTGATCGTAAGTAGATTAAATGATTGTTGAATTAGGAATCAGCTTGATACTGTAATGATGTGAATGCCTACACAACAGTGTAGTGTCCTTGTTCTCGACTCTTGGCTCTGATGAAAAAAAAGAAGAAAACTCATTCTGGCAATTGTTTAAGGGTTGTGGAATCTCCGGAATGACATACGCTTGCTGACATGAATTAGGACTATGTGCTGAATTTGAAAATAACAAAAAAAAAAAAAACTCTGTCTCTAGATTTGTTTTAGCCGTGTTGTTGTGAAATGGTCTGGCAAATTTGGTCCTTGGGTAACTGCAAACAAAAACAAAACAAAAACTACTTTTGGTGATCTCGTTCTAGGAATGATAATGATTTTTATTTTTTGCCTTTTAAATGGAAATTCCTCCGCTGGTGGGGTTAAAATCCCTGTGGCTCGACCGTTCATGTCTGCGCCTTCTTTGCTCCTAGCATTTGCCACCGTATTGGGCGTTTCTGCCTTATGGAAACCGCTGCATGCAGTTGCTTTAATGACCATTGTTGTGGTTCTACGTTTGTAGAATGTTGATCGACATTCTGGTGTATTGGACCGCGTTTTTATAAGATATTGATCTGCATTCTCTGATTAGTGGTCTGCGTTCTCTCTGTGGTCACTGTGTATTGTCGGCATGGCTGGTTGGGGCGGCAGTTACATCTACGTCTCCCTGTATCGAAAACGCGTGGGTCTGCATTGACTTACCAAAAAAAAATTTGCTTCCATATCCCAGCGATTTACTGTGTCTATTCTTAACACCTGTGCCTTCCCCTATTACCATCTTGACAGTCAAAACCGTTCGTGGGAACTAGACGGCTCGGCTGTCACTTGCGCACGCTTTCCCAGGCGAATTCATGGCGGATAAATTCCAACCAATTTTTAACCTATTTTTGATTCCTGTCTACTGCAATCCGGATATTATGCGAGTTAACCTTTAGCGTCATACTCGGACCGTGTAGGGCTCGTTGTTGTTTAGAGAAGGGTGTAATAATCCGATTCTATCATGACTGTCATCGTAATTTATAATGAACCTGGTACTGATATTAGTAACCCTTTAGCGTTTAATAGTTGGCACTGATAATAGCATTAACAGTGTGGGTCCAATGTCATCGAGTAATACCATGGTTTTATTTCCGTTTCAATATTCGGGTTTAATGTTGTCCGTTCAATGTTATGGTTTTATTATGTTGTTCAAAACTTTGGTGGTTAATACCTTTTATTTTAAATATCGGGTTCCATGATCGCAACAATAAGGGTTTAGCAATATCGTTGTATTGATGGAGTCAGAAATTGTGGTTTAATTTTTAAGTGGTCGATAACAGATGGGTTAAATGTTAAGTGGATAAATATTGCTGCATTTAACTTTGGATTAATCATATCACTACTACTTGGGTTTTAATAAGGCTGCGTTCTGACATTGGTCTTGACACTATCGTGAACACTTGGGTTTTAGCATTGCTGTGTTAATACTAGTTTAGTGTTTTCTTTTAATACTGTGGATCGATCGGAATGGTCGCTTATGGTAATGCGTCTCATTCACCCCCAACAACATTTAAGACTGCAGTACCAACTGTTTAAATCACAACTTAAATATCGCTTGATTGCAGGTTCATTAATTGTGGTTGTATGGGGTCATCGATTATGATGCTACCTGCTACTTAGTTTACCGTAATATGTTAGTCTTGTGAGGTTACCAAAGGGTAAGAATGGTCATCTCATTTAAAATCACAGAATGCTTTATTTACCTTATATACGTATTACTAAAAGTTCCAAAAAGGGGGTAGTAACATGGTTATTAGAGCATTTTAATATAAGTTTAATAATTGATATATATGTAGATTCTATTTTATCTTATCATATATCTAGAAAGAATGTCCTTCTAAATGTCCTCAATTCAATATGTTATCTTTACCCTTGCCCTTTTCAATATGGGAAGGTATCATAAACTCTCATTGTGAAGATGCTTGTTACTGATGCATTAAATTAATTGTAATTATCCAGGATAGGTTATTTGCATTGGCAATAGGAACTAATAAATTAATTATGATGTTACTCGTACCTTCCTTATGGATATTCTAGATGTGATAATTAACTATCCTTATTGGGGTCCCTTTAAAAAAAATAGAAATCACTGCTTTAATTAATGTTATTATAACATGGCATTTATCATATCTTGTCATTTTAAATAGGATGGTTTTGTCCCTTTAAAACACTACTTTAATGAAGGTTATTTGATATGGCATTTATCATATCTTGTCATTAAAATAGGATGGTTGTCCCATGAAACATTGCCTTAATTAAGGTCATTTTAAATATGGTAATTATCATAACTTGTCATTTTTAAATAGGATGGTTTATTGCTATATTTTATGTGAGTGTATATTAACCTTGGGACCTACGCTTAATTTACAATGTCGTTGTCCTCTAAATAAGGATAAACTAGGTTGATATCTTAATTACTTTTACCCAGGGTCCCTCCTAGTCATTTAATTAAGGTCATTTAAATACAATACAAGGATGAGCATAACTATGGAAGGATTTATGAAGTCCCTTACCAATATTATTGTATTTTGTTTTTAATTACTCGAGTCAACTTATGGGTCGCATTCTCATATAGATTATCTACCTTTGTTTTAAATCACTTGATTCAACTTATATCTTGCATCTTTATATAGATTATCTACAAATGTTTATGATTGATACTTTATTGGTTGGGCAATGATTGTAAGAAGGCATTTCACACTTTGTGTTTGGCAGGAGAACATCTCTCTCTCTCTCGATCTGTTCGTTTGTTAAAAATTTCCTTTGTGTCTATGTGTCCTTAGTGTCTTCCATTTGAAGCTTTCTTGTTTTAACCTGGGGATAAGGCCAGCAGCCTGTGTGAACGTTAGCTGAACTTCGGTTCTATGTCTAACTAGTAATACTCAAAGCCCTCCCTTCCTGTGTTAAAAAAGAAATAGTCCAAATGGATCCTTGTCCGTCAGGTCTGGAAACCCTGGGTGAATGTTATCTTGAATATTGTTATGTCATATGTTTGAGTAATAAGTATGGCGACCTGTCCTGGACTTACGTAACCTACTTACCCAAGACAGTATATTAGGGTGGTTGTTCATGTGATTAATGTTTAAATTGTGTTATGTTGTCGGAGTCCTCTCGTCACGCATCCTCCGTAAGGAGCGCAGTTGCTCTTCTTATGTAGGTCGTACTTGACCGTGGTCAGTCAGTCGCTTTTGGCAGTCAGTTTGACTTGTCGTATGATCATCATTCATGCCTGTGGTTACGTATCGTGCGTCCTGGTCATATTCTTATGTTCATCTTAGTTGCGTCGCATCATCGTCAGGTGGCGGCGCAGAGTCGAGTAGACTGTAGTTGTCTCCTTGTACATACGCACACACACACTTCAAAAAAAAAATTGCACCTATCTCTAGAATGGTTGTCATAACGAGGCAGTTCGTTACATTTTCTCATATTCCAAAGGAGAATAGGAGGAAATTGGATGCTATTAAAGCCATTAAATGTATTTTCATTGGGTATTGTTCTAAATTTAAAACATACAAATTATTTGATCCTCCTCCTCAAAAAGTATTCACAAGTAGAGATGTACTTTTCCATGAGTAGGAAGCAAGAAATCATGATGACAACAGTCATGAGGAATGGTAGAGACTTCTTGATGAAGGGGTTAAAGAAGAGCAGCAACAGCCACCACAACATCGACCACCACAGCAACAACCATCACCACAATGACAACAACAAGGACTCAGTGATATGTACAATTCAAGCAGTTAGAGTTCACCTATAGTTGAAGAAAGATCTTCACAAAGTGGGGAGGAAGATAATGAGTTGAGAAGATCTTCACGACAAATTCGTCTTCCTGAGAGGTATAAATACTATTCCCTAATGAGTAGTATTTCAAATGTCATAGAACCCATGAGTTTTGGTGAAGCTTATGAACATGATGAATGGTGAAATGCAATGGAGGAAGAATATGAATGTATAATGAAAAACAATACTTGGGAATTGGCTGAATTGCCTAAACATAAGAATCCCATTGGATGCAAATGTATATACAAATGCAAGTTTAAATCAGATGGTAGTATAGATATGTATAAGGCTAGACTGGTGGCAAAGGGGTATTCACAAATAGAAGGTATTGACTATGCTGAAACATTTGCACCAGTAGCTAAATTGAATACTATAAGAATGTTAATTGCTTTAGCTACAAAGTACCATTGGAAGCTACACCAGTTAGATGTTAAATCTACATTTTTGAATGGTGAGTTAAAGGAAGAGGTTTACCTTACTCAACTTGAAGGGTTTGTGGAAAAAGGGAAAGAACACTTAGTGTGTATGTTAAAGAAAGCATTGTATGGACTAAAACATGCACCTAGATCATGGTATGAGAAGATAGACTCTTTCTTTCTTCAACAGGGTTTTATGAGGAGAAAAAGTGATCCAAATCTGTATACCAAATTTGATGAGCAGGGGTATATAGTATTGATTTCCTTATATGTTGATGATTTGATAATTACAGGAAATGCAAAGAAATTAATTGATGAAATCAAGGAGAAGTTGTCACAAGTATTTGAAATGAAAGATCTTGGTGAGTTACATTACTGCCTAGGTCTTGAAGTTTGGAGAAATGCAGGCCAAACTTTTATTTGTCAGAGTAAGTATATCAGAGAAAAACTTAAGATATTTAAAATGGATCAGTGTAAGTCTTCTAGTGTTCCCATGCAACAGAATGTGAAACTTTCTTGTGATGATGATTCGAAGGAGGTGAATGGAATTGTGTATAGACAGATGGTGGGTAGTTTGAATTATCTCACCACAACCAAACCTGATATTTCATATTATGTGAGTGTGTTAAGTCAGGTTATGATGAAACCTCATGAAATCCATTGGAATGCAACAAAGTCAATACTCAGGTATCTAAAAGGTACACTTGATTATGGTATTAAATATAATGATGCATCTGATGTTGAGTTCACAGGTTACTCAAATTCTAATTGGGCTAACAATATGGATGATCGAAGATTAACCACTGGATATGTGTTTCGCATTGGATCCGGGGTTGTTTCATGGAGCAGTAAAAATCATCCTACTGTATCTTTGTCTTCTACTGAAGCAAAATATAAATCCTTGTGTGAAGCAACTTGTGAAGTTGTTTAGTTAATAAGACTTCTTCAAAATGTTGGAGAAGAACGACAGGAACATACGATGATTAAATGTGATAATCAAAGTAAAATCAATATTGTGAAGAATCTGATTTTCCATGCAAGGACAAAGCATGTTGAAGCTCAGTTTCATTTTGTTAGAGAAAAGTTGCAGTCAAATGAAATATCTCTTATGTGTTGTAATACTAGTGAAAATGTTGCTGATATTTTCACTAAGCCTCTTGGAAACATTAAATTTGAACTGTTTAGGGAGATGTTAGGTGTATAAGTCAATCCATTCTCCATTAAGGGGGAGACTTGGAAATAATGGAGTAAGCATCAGTTCTAAGAGTCAGTTCGTAGTTCACTATCTATAGAGTATAGTCATTTGTGGTTTGCATGTAACTGACTCAGTAGAGTCTTTTCCTATTTAATAATGTAATCAATATTCATTGAATAATAGAGAAGTGAGCGTAGCCTCACCGTGTGCCTGTTTCCCAAGGAGGGATAATCATGATTTTTTATTGTTTAAATGTAATTGGTCTATCATTCACAAGGTTGTATTTGTTCAAGAGGAAAACAACTCTCACGAACTGTATGGAAAATTTTGAGTGAAGAGATTGCATAGGTACACATCCCAATACATTGACTACTAAAGAACTGTTTGTGGACATTACCATTTAGCAACTACTTGTACAAGGAGGTGTCTTGGCAACTATAAACAAATAATTGTTAACTTTTTATGGCCATGGTAGCTACATACCTTGATGTGCTATAGAAGAGGTAAACAAAATAGGCATAAGCTTGTTGACATTGCTTGCACACAATATTCATAGATTGAAACGCCAAGATATGAGCATGTTTGGGCCCTTTAAGAATTACTTCAGGGATGAGAGAGAAACTTGGATGGGAAAGAACCCAATGATAGAGGTAAAAATGTTTGAATTAGCATAACTTGGTAGTAGATCTTTTCAAAGGGCTCTTAGACCCTCCAATATTAACGATGGATTTAGGTGAACGCAAATTTGGCCACTCAACTATGATACTCTTACCAATGACATGGATTGTAGACAATGTTGTGAAATACATGGTGAGGAACATGTTGATGTTGTGTTAAACATATTGTGCCTCTCAAGAAAATTGTCATCTTCTAGGTGACGATGATGAAAATGCAAGAGCTACACAGCAAAATCATTACTCAATTAAAATGAAATTGGATATTGTGGCATCACATGAACCAAGTATAATTTATGTAGATTCCAATTAGAGTGACACAACTGAAATGAACATGATTGAAGGTGGACAATAAATGGGAATTGTTGATAAAGAATTGACATTACCAAGACAAGTGAGCTCTCTTGAATAGTTAGCCAAATCCATGATGAATATAAATTGAAATATTGTTACCAACATTAATGAAGAAGGCCTTAACATGCCCTCATTTCTTATAATTATAAACAATGATGACATTGTCCATTATTTTGTGGATGTTATAGGTGAGGAAGAACATAATCAAGAAGACAAGGAACAAGAATCACAGCATCCCGAGGTTTCTGATAATCAACCAAATAATGATTTATTACTATCATAATTCCTAAGGCTACCAATGGAGAGAGTGGTAGAAAGATCCAAGACATGTTCAAAATATTCTACTTGGTTACTAGTGGATTACCTCATACTCCTGGCCGATGTAGAACAAAAGAAAAATGAGATGTTAGAATTGAAGAAAAAGAAGAAGGATATTTCAAATGAGAAGAGGGATACAAAGATTTTTGTAAATGAATAATGAAAGAAATAAATGATCCAAAGAAAATTCAAAGGGAAAGGAAAGAATAAAAGCAACAAAAACAACTTGCAACACATGAAAAAGAACAATGGAAGGACATAGAGAACATTAAAAAAGAACGAGAAAGAAAAATCTTGGTAGGAGTACAATTGAGTTTGAAAAGAGGAGAAGATTGAGAAATTCAGTGGACCAAATGGCAGAGAATATGTAATCCTTCCAAGATATAATAAACATTCAAATACCTAGCTGTCATTTGGTTTCAACACTTCCCTTCTTTCCTACAGGGGCCATTCCTATATGTTCCTTTTCAACACCTCCAATTCTTCCAAGGGTATTGAGGATAAGTCAAAATCAAATTTTTCCATTGCCACCATGGATGCAAGAAATAAATGGCAGCCAAACTTAGAACAAGAAACTGTAGGAAAGTCAACCCACCCATGCATTGAAGATACTCATCATCCAAATTGATTTAGATTTATTTTTTTAACCTAGACACACGCAATGTGGATTTTGTTATAGAATGAATTTTGTTGTGTGTGTCAAGTTTTCTCCCTTTTTGGGCGTACTCTGTATTAGGATGCATTTGAAACCCATCTATATAGGCTATCTACTTATTTATTCCATTGATCTCAATTTCCTCTTCAATTTAAGGCATTGTATTTGGATACCTCTAATCTAAATGGATGTGTGTCTTTTTACACTAACAATTTATTTGGGACTAGAGTGTATCTCTAGTCACCAAGTAAAATAACAACATAAACAAGTCAGATGCACAAACCTAGTCATTGCATCATGAGATTACTAAAGCATAAGAAAGTGCATGAAAGGTTAAAGCATTTTTTATTCAAACTTGCAATTCAGATTTCAATGCAATGCACACTTACGATGAAAACTCAATGCAATGCACCTGTAAAGCAAACTTGCAAATTCCTATGGACATTTTGGACCACCAATCATCTAAATCACCTAAATAGACATTTAATCTAGTTTAGTTTTTTATTGTTCCTCATGGAAAAGTGGGTGGTCAAAATAATAAAGATGCCATGATAAATAATACAAACAAATTTGTTAAGAGCTACAACACAAATTGAACCAAAAAAAATGAATAAAAAGCAATTAGATGTTATACATTCTCAAGATAAAACCAATAGATGTTACACTAACTTTATATTGTGAAACTTTAACATGTCTATCAAGATCTTAAATCAACTTGTTCATCTTAAATTAATTCCTATTTATTTTTCTATATAATTTAACTATAAATTTTGTTTTTAACATTTGATAAGTTCCAACAACAATAAACAATAACTAAGTTCATGCAATTTATAATTTATAATGGTTTCCCAAAGAAAATATTTTCCATATAATTTAACTATGAATTTTGTTTTCAACATTTGAGAGGTTCCAATTGCAATAACAACTTGAGACTAAGATAATGCAATTTATATTTCTTTCCCAAACAAAATCTTTTAAAATCTCTTTCAACAAATATACTTTGCAGAGAATGGATTGAATTATATGGTTAAGCTCTACAAGCTGGTAATTTTTAAAGCAACCTTATTAGTCCCTTCCCAAGGCAAGTAGGGACTATAACATGCGATTGAGTGTTTTATAATTTGATTGGAAAAATAATCTTATTGGAAGATGGAATTTAAGTCTTATTGTGGGCTTTTCTCTTCCCGATGTTTGATTTTTTCTCTCTTGTTAATGTTTATGTTTTGTCTTGCTAATGTTCTCCCTTCGCCTTCATGCATTAATTCCAAATATACCTATCTATCTATGTTTTATTTTTAGCTTCTTAAATTAACGTCGTGACAGACAATGAACATGGTTGTGATAGCCTTAACACCACCATCTATGGATTGCCTCACAGCCTTCTTTTTATCTATTAACCACCCCATATCCAGAGTACCCAGAGTGTGTATACGAATGCTAAGCTTTGGAAATTACTTAAAAAAACTATGCAATGTCTCCTTGCAATTTTTCCAAAGGCCATGGAATTATTCTTTTCAGCCAATTGAACAACTCGCAAGCAATCTCCCTAATCCCACCCAAGGCTAGCGAACATTAGGATTGTCACTCCAAGTGTAATTATAAATTCTTTAAGAAACAAATATAGTGTAACCAGAGGGATCTTTTTGAGCATGTATGTACCCTTTCATTTGTTGTGATTTTTAAAAAGGATTACACCATGTACTATGCAGTAAATTAAAGTCCTAATTTTCAATACAAAATAAAAATGAGTTGGAAATAATTTTTATCTATTCACTTACAAGTCGTTGGGGTCCTATAATCATAGGTGATTTGATTCTTCAGCTATCTATTTGACATTGTTCTCATGATGAAAACATGGCTTGTTGGGCTGAGTTGATTTCATTTCTCCCTTCATCCATTTGGCTCTATCCTTCATCCCCCTGCTGCACCCTTCATTCCCTCACCCTCCATTTCTTCACCCCTCCACCAATTTTCATCCCTACATGAATAAACAAGCTTAGGATAAAAGGCATTAGGTTAATAATAAATGGTTAGTGGCATTTTTAATATTAATAAACATAGTAGAGTTAATTTAATTAGTTTAGTAGGTTAATAATTAGATTAATTTAATAGGGTAATTAATAGTACATAATCAATTATTTTAAATTAATAGTGTTAATAATTAATAATTAGGTTAGTAATTGGGTTAAGATAAAACATCAATTTAAAAATAAATCAAAACTACATAAAACAATATAAAAACATTTAAAACATATATACAAATAAAAACAAAAACGAATAAAAAAAAATTGTTAAACAACAAAACAAATAAAAACAAAAAACAAAACATAATAAAACAAAACTTAAAACAAAAATATAATAAACGAAATATAAAAATATAAAACAAAACCGTAAATAAATAAAATGCATAAAAGAAAAAACAATAATAATAAAAAAAAGTAAATAAACACAAATTAAATATATCGTAAGTCGCACACATATCCCAACAAAGAAAATAAATCGACGTCAGTAAAGTTTTCCCAGACCCCCCGGTCTATCTTAACTTTAAGGAGAGGGGCGTTTGGGAAAAGTGGTTTTGTCTTGGACACTTGTCACCACCACAAGATACCGGACCCCCCCTCTAATACCAGTTACCTTCCCAAGGGGTCCCGAGATACCACCTTCCCCCAAAATAAAAAATCATTTTTTGCACAGTTTCACTACCTGTTTTCCGAGAGCGTTTCTAGGAAAACAAGAAGAAATTTTGAAAAATCGAGAGAGGTTTTTATCCACAACGGGATGAGGAAGAATAAACTATCTCATTGTTTTCACAGGTATCATGAATTAAGATAATCCAAGCCATATCTAAGCACTATTTCTTAGGATTCCATGTTTTCTAATTTCATCATGTTTTTGGAGTAGCTATTTTGGAAGATGGAGATGAATTTGGAAAAATGGAAAGATATATTTACTCAATACTGGATATTATAAAATAACCTCTTTCATTTTTCGCACAACTGTCATATCTGTGGAGATAAAAGTGTCTGAGTTGACCCCTATTTTCAGCAGTTTGACCCATCTTTCATGGCAAACAGTTCAAAATTTTCAGGGATTTGTTTCTATTTTTGACAAGGTTGTTGATGTCAACCTCCTGAGCCTGGGGGAGAGTCTGTTCTATATATTTTTATAATTCAAATGTAAAAGGGTTGGTCAATTGAGACTTGTTCATAGAATAGGATCCAGATTGTAAAGTAGCTCGCATAGCCTCCCGTGCTCGTCAATCCGATAATACAGTCACAAAAGTTACAGGATTCATGTGTCATTTATGTTAATGAAGTGAATCTACCTTTGTTTATGATTCCCCCTTATTTGTTATAATTTTTTGTGTTTCCAATCTGAATTATTCAATAGAAGACCGAAGAACATAATTTGTTGAGACATACACTATGTTTCTCGCTTTGACATAATTATGAATGTTTTTTTCTCAATGGTTAATTGTAAGATTATTGATTGCCCTGTTATTACTTGGTCCTCTCATCTTCTCCTCCAAATCCAAAATTAACTTCAAAGAATCCAACAAGATTGCCTACCTTGTCATGTAGGGTTGTCTGTAGAACCTGTCTTTGATTGAACCCCATCTTGTGACTCCATTTCCCAATGACCTATTTCCTCTAATCCAACCAAACCATTTAAAACACTAAACCCTGTACTTTCTAACTAGCCTAAAATTCCCAACAAACAAAGCTAAATCATATAGAGAGATCCATCTCTAGGTCTTGGAGGGATAGATCCTTGATACCAAAGTGGTCTTCTAGTTACGGGTAAAATCATGAAGATGGGTAACACTTTTTCTTGTTTTATGACAAAAACAAATGTATTTTCACAAGTTCTTCAACTTCAGGCATACAAAAGTATTTTTTTTATTTAGAATTTCACTTTACAGTTTCCTACAAACAGTCCCATTTTCAACTTTTCAACCGAAATATTCTTTTCTCCGAAACCTAGTTTTTAACGGAATCCATTAAAAATAAATGTTTCGGTCAAAAAGGCTTTCGGTCAAAATATGCTTACCATGGGAAAATAATTCATCCAAAAAACATTGTACACAAATTTCGAGGGCACTGTTAAATTTGACGTGAAAATTTTTGGCCGAAAAAGGTTTCGACCGAAAAAATTCCTAGAGATTTTGGAGACCCGATTGTCATGAAAGTGTTACCCAGATTCATGATTTTACCCTTACTTCTGCCCATTTATTCTTCAGCCTAAGAAATTACAGAGTGATAACATAGTTGCGACCATACTGGGGAGTGTTCATCCGAAATCATATAAATTTCCAGATATGATTATTGATGGTGGATAGTGATTATACACAAGAAGGTCGAATCCTCCGCATGACGACTCCAATCAAATCTAGATGAGTTCCAATTCAAATACTCCACTAGAGAAAGAACCTGAAACATGACCAGGCCATCTGAAAAGATCAGGTATTTAAGTTGGAAGTTTATCTAAGATATGATAGGGTTTATTTTTAATTATTTCTTCCCTTCTCATGATCCTTATCAAGATGATACTGCCAAAATCTATGAAGAGCATGTTCAACCTAATGAGCCTCAAGAGGTTAAGCCTAGTGTTATGATCCCCGTACATTGATCCGGATTATTTTCGGCACGAAATGAGAGCGGAGATATAATAAACAAATGCACAGAGATATAGCGTATATCTAGTAATATAACAAAAATATATCAGAGATGCAACCATAAACACAGAGATACAGTAATACACGATTTCTATTAATGAAAGAAATGTACACAGACTGTAAAAATACAGAGTGAAAGACTCGCTAGAATGGTGGCATCTTATCTCTGAGAAGAGATGTGACGGCTACTCGCATTCGCAAGAAGATGGTTACAATGAGGCTCTGGAGGCCTTTTTACAAT
>ML780768.1:177603-192469 GCA_009831015.1 Picea engelmannii | reverse complement strand
GACGTGAAAATTTTCGGCCGAATAATATTTCGGCCGAAAGTAATATTTGTTCGGCCGAAAAATTGCCGCTAAAAATTTTGGAGACCCGATTGTCACGAAAGTGTTACCCAGCTTCATGATTTTACCCGCATGCATATATTTTGTTCTATGCGGAGTAGGTTCTTGTGGCTCTATGCTTGTAGAAGATTGAGAGAAGATAATAAAGAAGAGAAGAGTTGGTGGATGTAGCCCCACACTGGGGTGAACCAACGTGTTGTGGTTTCTTTGTGCATTATAGTTGTTATGCTATTGATGTGATGTATACTTAGTGCAATGATATATGCTATATTCATCTGATATAATAGATTAGTGCTTAGTATTATGAATGAATGCTAGATCTATTTCTATATGCTAAGTGCGTAGATGTATTAGATCTTGTTGAATTTTGCGTTGCTCTGTAACTAGGGTTTCAACCTGTGCTATGAACAAGGGTTAAATACTAATGAATTTTAACTACTAAGTGCCATGTTAGTGTTGTAATCACATATATGTGTCCAGCTAGGTTGTAGACACTTGAGTCATGTAACCCCCCTCCTCTACCTCAGGTGAGACTTCACTTGCTTCGCAGGTGTTCCTGAAAGGGCCAATAGTTAAGGTTTTCCTTGGTGTGATGTTAAAGCATTGAACAATCATAGGTCTGCCCATGTGCCAACAACAATCATAGGTCGCACCACATGGAAGGGCAAGGTAACTAAGCCTGAAATTCAGAAAAGCAAAGGTGTAAACGTAGAAATTTTAATATATCACACGTTTGACTGCAATGGGGGGAATACTTGTGGTACCTAGGACAAACAAACAATAACTACCTCAACTCCCTTAGAGTGATCCCACCAACAATAACGGTACTTGAACATTTGGTGATTGTTGCATGTAGGTTACCATAATTGTTCCCCAAACCTTCTCTAGCTAGTCCTGAGACCTAATCAACTAATCTAGTTCTCAAAAGGCCCTTTCATTGCTTTAATTCTAAATGATAACTTGGATTTAATTATTTCATAAGGAATCCTCCCTAGGCTAGGAGCCTCTGAGTTTGAAAAGAGAAATATCAAACCACCTAGGTGACAATAGTGCCTAGTCTAAGTTGCATTTAGGCTTTCACGGTTGTGGTTAGGAATTTTCACTTAGTGAGAGTTTGAGTAGCAAAATTTTGGCGCTTACATTTTATTACTAGCCATTTTTTATTGGGTAACCAATCCAAACAAAATCTTGCAAATCATTGATTAAATGTTTTCAAAGTTTAGTGAGAAAGATCAACCCAACACTCTAACAAAAGAGTCGACATATTTTCATTAAATTATGAAACAAAATGATTCTTTTAATATAAACGAGGACAATATCATTACAAAAATCTTAAAATTATTACTAGAAAAATTAAATATTGAATTGGAAATTTAGATTATTCCAATTAAACACCAAAATAACATTTAACTTACCAAAACAATCAAATAATGAAGTGTAATAGATGTTAACATTTTCTACTAAAATTTTAAAATAATTAATTAAAATAATTAAATGACATTCAATTGGATTTAAACTTATAATTTATCATATGGTTTATGCTTCAAGTGAATACTTTAATTAATCAAACTAATCCTTAAAACTTAATGATTTTAATTGAACTACCAAAACAATAAATAAATTAAATATAGAATATCTATAAACCCAATTCAATTTGATTTGGAAGTTAGAAGTTACTTCTTAGTGTTAGTTGTCCACTTTGACCAGTAGATAAAGTGTATCCTTCTAACCTTCAAGGTTGTGTCTGAATTAAAATTTTAATACATAGCATTTTTGAATTGTTCAATCATTATGAAAGGTATTTTTTATTTTTTGATACAGTATGTGAATGGATTGCATAATGTGTATATATGATTAAAAAGTGGAATACATCATGGTACATGTACTTTGAATTATATTTTAATTTTGCGTGTGTGTGTGTTTAATTTGAAGGTTATAAAATTTATCATAATTCAATTTCAATTGGCATGGAGGACAATTATTATTAACTACTATCAGTGGATGACTCATCATTTATTCAAATAAAACGGCATCATCTGAAATGACCTACCAGTCCTCCATAAGGGGGCAAACTTTCACTTCTCCAAAATTCCTTGAGTTGTTAACTTATTTCTTTACATCGGAGGAGGATGAATTCTTAGCTAATCAGAAGAAGTTTTTGACACTTTCAATATAGATAGTATCCACACAAAAAACAGTATCCCGATTAATCATAGTTGTAGCTACCTCATTTAACCTCTTTCCCCAAAAAATATATTTCAATTATAATTATCTCATTTGAAAAAAACAAAAAAAAATTATCAATATTATTTATTTATTATTACAAAATATATGTTTGATTCAAGTAATATATTACTATCAATATTATTTATTTATTATTACAAAATATATGTTTGATTCAAGTAATATATTACTATAATATTATTTATTTATTATTACAAAATATATGTTTGATTCAAGTAATATATTACTATTGTAATTTGTATAGTGTAAGATTTTATCATTTTTAACGACATAGAAATTTAAATGTTACACTGGTTAGTAAACTCTATCAATTTGTTTGACTAATCTGTATTTCCAGAATATACATAAAGGCTAGGATGTTGAGTTTTTTTACATATTTGGTAGTATCTTACATTTTTATGTATGTGTGTTTCTTATGTATTTGGGGTGGATACTATCAGTGAATATTACAGTTCCCAGGCAGTATTTTATATAGTATCTTACATTTTTATGTATTTGTGTGTTTCTTATGTATTTGGGGTGGATACTATCAGTGAATATGACAGTTCCCAGGCGGTATTTTATATTGGATGTTTTCTGGTAGTATCATCTTATGTTTTAGTTTTAAATTCCAATTTCTTGATAATTTCATATTAGTTACAAAATCTCTATGTAACTGTGTTTTTTTTATGTATTTAGGGTGGATATTATTATGTATTTGCTGTGGATATTATCAGTGAATATTATAGTTTCACAAGTAGTTTCATATTAGTTACAAAATGTTTATATAACTGTATTTTTTTTTTATGTATTTGGGGTGAATATTATCAGTGAATATTACAGTTTCCCTAATAGTATTTTTTATTGGATGTTTTCTAGTTTAAAATTCCAATTCCTTCATAATTTCATATTCTTTAAAAAAATGTTTGAAATTTGAACATCTAGTTCACAATACTTACTCAAATTTCACAATACTGGAGTAGCCTTTTTGGGCATTTTTCACTGCCGCAAACATCGCTCTCAGATTGACTAAGTGTTAAATATGTTTGAATTATGTATTAGTTAAAAAAAAAATTATGTAACTGTGTTTCTTATGTATTTCGGGTGGATATTATCAGTGAATATTACAGTTTCACCGGTAGTTTCATATTAGTTACAAAATGTTTATGTAACTGTGTTTCTTATGTATTTGGGGTGGATATTATCAGTGAATATTACAGTTTACCTGGTAGTATTTTCTATGGGATGGGATCTTTTTTAGATTAAAATTCCAATTCTTTCATAATTTCATATTCTTTACAGAATGTTTGAAATTAATTTGAACATCTAGTTCGAGTACCCTTTTTGGGCATTTTTCACTGCCACAAACATCGCTCTCAGATTGATTAAGTGATAAATATGTTTGAATAATGGTGCTGCCCAAGTTCAAACTGGGGACCTTCAGTGTGTAACCGACTACACCACAGCACCTTATTATATTTCACTGAATTTACACAGGACAATTTATCTAACAGAAGTTAATATTCCGGTATAGAAGGGCAAGGTTGCAACCAAGCTAATTGAAAATATTGCATAGCCAAAATACAAACCTTGATTTTAACACTCCATGGAAATTCCATATTCGTTAATAAATACCAGTAGAGGGACGCCAATGGTGTAGCTGGGATTATTAGTTACGAGTAGCTCAGAATTAAATCATGGAGATGTGAATAACTATGCAGAGGCTAAAGGTGGTGCTGCTCCATCTTTTACAGTGCAAGCTCAAACAAGAAGATCAATGATATCATAGGCTGAACAAAACAAAAATCAAAAGAGGACATAATAAAGGCAATTGACAATATTGAATTTAATGGATACTATGTCTCAAAGAAAATGTGAAAACTGCACCAATGATGAAAAGGGCCTATTCCACTTTTAATTTCACAAGAGGAGGAAGAAATAGTTAATTGGTGTAAAGAGATGGTTTTAAAGATGATCCATGTCCTCAAAAGTTGATACAACTAAATTTCAACACTGCTCAAATCTAGATGGATTTAGTGAAGGCCGAATGCATTCATAGATGGATTTCTTGGCAAATCATGGTGGTTGGGTTTAAAGAAAAGGCATCCAGAGCTCGAATTGCATTCATAGATGGATTTCTTGGCAAATCATGGTGGTTGGGTTTAAAGAAAAGGCATCCAGAGCTCGAATTACAAATAAGAAAGATTTTAAATAGAGAAAAAGATGGAAATTTACACCATTTACTTGTGACAAAGTCCTATGACAATTTGTCAGGATTAGGATATAACAAACATTCATATGATCCTCAAAATAGATGGAATTGTGAAAACACTCGTTTACAAAAGGGAAGGAATTGTGGAATGTAAGTAATTTCCCAGGGAGGGGTAATCATGATTTTGTATTGTCTAAATGTAATTGGTCTATCAATCACAAGGTCCTAGGTCCTATTTTTTCAAGGGGAAAACAACTTTCAAGAACTGTATCGAGAATTTTGAGCGAAGAGATTGCATAGCTACAAATCCCACTACATTGACTACTAAAGAAGTGTTTTTGCATCGGCATTAACATTTAACAACTTCTTGTACCAGGAGGTGTCTTGGCAACTATGATCAAACAATTGTTATTTTTTTATGGCCATGGTAGTCACATACCTTTATATGCTATGGAAGAGGTAAACAAAATAGGCATAAGGTTGTTGACATTGCTTGCACACAATATTCATAGGTTGAAACCCCAAGATATGAGCATGTTTGGTTCCTTTAAGAATTACTTCACGGATGAGAGAGAAAATTGGATGTCAAAGAACCCAATGATAGAGGTAAAAATGTTTGAATTAGCATAACTTGGTAGTAGAGCTTTTCAAAGAGCTCTTAGACCCTCCAATATTAACGATGGATTTAGGCGAACCAAAATTTGGTCACTCAACTATGATACTTTTACCAATGACATGGCTTGTAGCCAATGTTGTGAAATACATTTTGAGGAACATATTGATGTTGCGGTAAACATATTGAGTCTCTCAAGGAAATTGACATCTACTAGGTGACGATAATGAAAATGCAAGAGCTACCAAGAAAATAATTATGCAATTAAAATGAAAATGGATGTTGTTGCATCACTTGAATCATATATAATTTATGCAGCTTCTAATTAGAGTGAATCAACCGAAATGAACATGATTGAAGGTGGTCAAACAATGGGAACTGTTGATGAAGAATTGGCATTACCAAGACAAGTGAGCTCTCTTGAGTAGTTAGTGATATCCATGATGAATATAAATTGAAATATTGTTACCAAAATTAATGAAGAAATCCTTAACATGCCCTCATTGCTTATAATTATAAACAATGATGACATTGTCCATTATTTTGTGGATGTTAGAGGTGAGGAAGAACATAATGGAGAAGAAAAGGAAGAAGAATCACAACATCCTGAGGATTCTCATAATCAACCAAGTAATGAGATATTACTATCATAATTCCTAAGGCTACCAATGGAGAGAGTGGTAGAAAGATCCAAGACATGTTCAAAATATTCTATTTAATTAAGCAAGGGTTACTAGCTACTAACTTTGGAGGATTACCTCATACTCTTGGCGGAGGTAGAACAAAAGAAAAATGAGATGTTGGAATTGAATAAAAAGAAGAAGGATATTTCAAATGAGAAGAGGGATACAAAGATTGTTGCAAATGAATATGAAATAAATAAATGATCCAAAGAGAATTCAAAGAAAAAGGAAAGAATAAAAGCAACAAAAACAACTTGCATTCTCTTCTCCACTCTTTCTTGATGTCTTTGCCCATCTTTCTCTTTCTTGATGTCTCTGCCCAGCTTTTTTCTTCACGTATTTTTGGTTTCCTTTCTTTATCGCATGTAGTTTTTACTGCTCAATAATGCAGAAATCAATGTCAATAATACTTGCTCTTCAACAATAGAAGAGACAATACTTTTCTCTTGCAGCTTCTTCTCCCTGGGAGCCTCGATCTTGTGTCTTGCATTTTCTCCATGGCGACTCTTCCTCACTAGAATCTACTTCTTCATTTCACTAATATCGACTTTCCATTGCCATACTAGAATCTGTTCACTGAACTTGAACTTGAACTTGCTTCACTCTTTCAACTTTCTTAATAAATACGAAAATAAATCTCATCAGCATATGTTTTCCTCTTGAATTTACCTTTGTCTTGGATTTCCATAATCTCTTCTCATTTGCTAGAGTAGCTAATTCTAACAAAATAACTAACTACATCCATATATTGAGTTAACTAAGCTTAATACCTTTTACATTTCAAATTCCAAGACATGAAAAACTTAAATTCTCATAAACCCTTCATCAACTCAACATATTTTCAGTTTTTCATACACTTTAATAGTAATAATATGTATATAGCCAAATACATCCCATCTTATATAATTCAACTCAATTTTTAAAATAAGTTTTCTTTAAATAGAATTGGTTATATAATTAACATGAATAGTCATACTTCCTCCTTATAATGATTTTCAATCATTTTTTTAATGGAAATCTTTGAGTAAATCTTTGCATAAATGACTAGCAACCATTTTTCATAGAAGTTTTAAAACAATAAATAAATGGAAATTTGAGTCTTTACGAGCTCTACCAAATCGCAGCTTTCGGTGGTTGGCTTCTTGGTGAACCAAATTGCGGCTTCGGGTGGCTGGCCTCTTGCTGACAACCTCGGGTGGTGGTTGGCTTCTTGATGAACCAAATCACTGCTTCCAGTGGCTGGCTTCTTGGTGACAACCTCTGGTGGCCGGCTCCAGAACACCTGCCTTGCAAAATTCAACAGACACTCGACTAAATTTCTCTCTCTCACTGAGCATTTTACGTTGCACGAAATTCCAACCAAATTTTTCAACTCAGCAATTCATCAGCTTCATATCTTTTGCATGTGCAGGAAGGCTATATTCCGACAGACAACTTCTTCAACAAATAACCATGATTTCTCTTCATCACTGACTATTCTTCCTTTGCTATACAACAACAGTTTCAAGATCGATTTTCTTTCCCCAAATTGAGGATTTCCATATCCCTGGGTCTCTAGGCTTTGCTATGATACCATGAAAAGACTAAACAAAGATAGAATTGATGAAACACACTACACTATTGATATATATTCTATTAATATCAAGATGTATAGTTACACAATATGATTATGGTTACAAGAAATTAAGGAGTTGCCAATTTTTGTAAAGATAAACTAACTAATTAAGTAGTTAAGAATGTAATTAGATACTTTCCTTAACACCTTTTCTATGGATGTTCATCTCTACATTCTATCCCTAACTTCATAAACAGTCCATCTGGGGTTGCTGGCTAGTCAGTCCTTGTATCATAATTGGTACTGGGAAAATCTATGTCTCTAGCGGAACAAGCAGTGTCTATTATTTTTGTTCCAGATGTGGATACATTTGCCTAGGAAGATTGCCTTGAACCAATTCTAATTTCAGTGTCAATAGAAGCTAATTGAACAAAACACATAACCTTTCTATATTTTTAATTTCAAATTTGTACTTTCAATTTCAAATTTGTATGGCAGGGACGAAGTTGTTGAGCAACACTTGTTCAACTAGGAGTTCAACACTTGTTTGTCAAAGATTAATCATTTCACCGCCTAGATAGCAGCAGATCAGTGGTTGTCTTGACTCTTCAAGACTCAAAGATTTAATTACTCTAAACGGTGGTCGCCTTAACCATTCAAAGAAACCGAATTTTAACACCACCTTGATTAAAATCCTTTAGAAGATCGAAGGGGCAACTTTTTGCGTTTAAATACCAGAGTCGAATTTGTAATGAGATATCTTGAAAACATTTTTGAATCAAATTGGTTACTTTGCATTTGGAGCTCTACTCTACATTTATATTTTACTGAGTTTGTAAACTTATTTTATCTCTTGATAAAAAATCATTTTTGAACAAACATAGTAATTTCTTGTTTTTACCAATTGGGAATCCGGTTTTACATTTATCCCAAGATTACTTGTTGGAGCGTATATGATTTGAAAAGTCATTTTAATTATAAGCTTGTTATTTTACATTTCGGAGTTCACTTATTAAAAGTGCGTGGAGTTCATTTGCTTTACCAAACGTCGAAACCCGAAATTGTTGGGCCCACAGTTTATTCATGTTTCATGATTTGGCGATTGTTGTTTTGTTTTGTTTTTGCATTGGGTGTTTGCAAACCCCAAACCCCGAAACCCGAAGTGTTGGGCCCACATCCTTTTCGCATTTTGAGATTCAGAAAACAGCGTGGTCTTTTGTTTTTTTTTTGTGTTCGGCGTTTGTAATCGTTGAAACCCGATCAACCTCTGTTTTTCACATTTGGTATTAGAGCTAGCAGTCTATCCGGCAATTGTTTAATTATTTGCAGATTATTCCTGTTAGTGCCAAAAAATTTATTCTCATATTTTTTTGCGTGAAGGTTTATTTAATTTCTGTCAATTTTTATAAATGGCTACGTCTGGTAGTAGTTCTTCTCAGATTTAGGTTCTTGTTCTAAGTGAGAAGTCATATGATTCCTGGTACATTTGAATGAGGACGATTCTGCATTCTCAGGATTTGTGGACTTATGTTCTTGATGGCAATCCCAAGCCAGTTGATGTTGCAACAGAATTGGCTCTGTCTAATGTTGATCGTGTTTTGCTGAAGGAAAATAGGAAGAAGGATAATAAAGCTCTTGGATTATTCCAGCAAGGATTAAATGAATCCATTTTTATGAAGATTTCTAGTGCTGCATCTTCGAAGATGGCTTAGGACATTCTTGAAACCTGTTATCAAGGGGTGTCCAAGGTGAAGACAGTCAAGTTACAGAACTTGAGAAGGGACTTCGAAAATCTGAAGATGAAGGATAATGAAAGTGTTGATGCTTTCATGACTCAAGTAATGAGTGTTGTGAATTAGCTCAAGCAGTATGGAGATGATGTTGAGAATAAAAGAGCTATTGAGAAAGTGTTAAAAAGTTTTCCCAAGAAGTTTGAACCTGTTGTTGTACCCATAGAGGAATTTAAGGACTTAAGTCTAATGCAAATTGATGAATTAATTGGTTCTCTTGTTGCTCATGAATCTAAGATATCTAGATATGAAGAATGATCCATGGAGCATGCTTTCAAATCCCAATTGCATGTTACCAGAGGCAAAGGAAGAGGAAGGTCTTATAATCGTGGTAGAGGAGGTTGATTTTCTGGCCCAAGGGACAACAGAGCTGAATCAGAGTCTGAGCAGAAGTCCCAACAAAATCCTCCTAATTTAAGAGGGAGCAACAACAAACCTCGGTAGCAGGATAATCAGAGGTATGATAAAACTAAAGTGCAATGTTATTATTGTAAGAAGTTTGGGCATTTTTCTAACAAATGTTGGAAGAAATAGGTAGATGTTGGAAAGCAGTCTGCACATATTATAAATGAGTCTGAAGATCATCAAAATCATGTCCTTTTGACCTATAACGTCACTTAGGAATGTGAAAATGATATTTGGTTTTTGGATAGTGGATGCAGTAACCACATGACTGGTAATAAATACTTATTTTCTTCCCTTCATACTAGTATTCAGTCTGAAGTGAAACTAGGAAATGACTGTAAGGTTACAGTCAATGGTAAAGGTATAGTTCCAGTTTACACTAAGAACAATCAGACAAGAAATATTTATGATGTTTACTTTGTTCCTGGTTTAAAATGCAATCTTATCAGTGTTGGATAGTTGTTGGAGAAAAGGTACAGAGTGTTCTTCATGAACAAGGTATGTACAATCTATGGTAAATTTCCTAGCAAAGAGTTGATTGCTAGAGTAGAGATGACCAAGAATAGAATGTTTCCACTTGTTATGTGAAATGATTTGAGTGGTTCTTTGAATGCTTATAAAGAAGAAAGTCTAGATGAATCTTGGTTATGGCGTTTGAGATATGGTCATTTACATTTTGGTGGTTTAGATTTGTTACAAAAGAAACATGTGGTGAAGGGGTTTCCTTGTATTCAACAATTTGCAAGCTCTTGTGAGAGTTGCATACTTGGTAAACATCATAGAGAAAAAATTGTTTCAGGTATTTCCTACAGAGAAAAAGCTCCAATAGAAATCGTTCACACATATTGATGTGGACCTATGCAAACACCTTCTTTGAATGATTGTGTTTATTTCATGACTTTCATTAATGATTTCAGTAGGAAGACTTGGTTGTATTTGTTGAAGCAGAAATCTGAAGCTTTTGATGTTTTTAAGAAGTTTATGTCTATGGTTGAGAATGAGAGTGGTCAAACCATTAAGATCCTCACGTCTGACAGAGGGGGTGAGTATAAATTGAATGAATTCATTGAATTTTGTGATCTTCTTGGAATTAAAAGGCAGTTTACTACTCAATATACTCCACAGCAGAATGGAGTGGCTGAAAGGAAGAATCGGACCATCATGGATATGGCTTGAAGCATGTTGAAAGAGAAGCATCTTTCAAATGAATATTGGAGAGATGTGTTTCTTTGCCTTGTTTTTATCTTGAATAGAAGTCCAACCAAGATCGTGAGGGATCATGTACCTCAGGAAGCTTGGGATGGTAGGCCTTGCAATGTTTCTCATTTAATAATTTTTGGATGTGTTGCATTTGCGCATGTACCTGCAGAAATGAGGAGGAAGTTGGATGACAGAAGCGAGAGATGTATCTTTGTTGGATACAGTGAAGAGTCTAGGGCATATAAACTCTACAATCCCATCACCCAAAAATATGTAATTAGTAGAGATGTTCAATTTAAAGAATATGAATCCTAGGATGGAAGTATTGACAAATCAATTTCAGAGGGAGTTGTATTACCCCGTGAAGATGATGATGGAGTTGAGCAGGCTGAAGGAGATGAAAAAACGGTTCCACATGTACATATGCCTGCAGCAAGAAGTCCAACAAGGAAAGCACCATATTTCATCCCATCTCAATTTAGAACGCCAAGAACTCATGAGCATGGTGATCCATCTGGACATGGTGGACATCAATCAAATTCACAGGTAAGTAGTGAATCAAATCCCACTTTAGCTTCATTAAAAGACAGACTTAAACGGCAAAAGACTAGAATCTTAAGAGAATTGTATGATCAGAATGAAGAAGTAGATTAGATTTCAAATTTTGTATTAATGGCATGTGATCCTGTAAGTTTTGATGAAGTTGCTAAAGAGGATGTCTCGATAAAAGCAATGGAAGAGGAGATTGATTCCATTGAAAGAAATAACTCTTGGGATGTTGTCGATTTACCTGAAGGTAAGAAGAGCATTGGTGTTAAGTGGCTTTATAAGACTAAGTTGAATGTAGATGGTGAAATTGAAAAGTACATGGCAAGACTTGTAGCTCAGGAATTTAGTCAGCAACCTGGTATTGATTACAATGAAACATTTGCTCCTGTAGCTAGAATTGACACCCTGAGAATGGTCTTGGCTATTGCAGCTTAGAATAGATGGATCATGCATCAGATGGACGTTAAGTCTTTATTCTTGAATGGATATTTGGAAAAAGAGGTTTATATAAGACAACCTTCGGGTTATGAGATTGATAAGCACGGAGATAAAGTTTATAAGTTGAGGAAAGCCTTGTATGGATTGAAGTAGGCATCCAGATTTTGGTATAGAAGGATTGATGAATACCTGATCAGTGTTGGATTCAACAGAAGTCCAAGTGAACCAACTATGTATACAAAGATAGACGAGAAAGGTAAAATTTTGATTGTCTATTTGTATGTTGATCCAACCCGGTATAAGAGGCTGGTTGGAAGCCTTATGTACTTAACAACAACCAGACCTAACATTATGTTTGCTGTGAGTTTGATTTCTAGATTCATGGAGACTCCGAAGAGTACTCATTGGCAAGAAGGAAAGAGGATCCTGAGATATGTTGCTGGAACAACTATTTTTGGTATCCAATACACATCAAGCTTAAACTTTGAGCTGATCGGATAAACTGATAGTGATTTTGCATGTTCTATTGATGACAGGAAAAACACATCTGGGTATGTTTTTAGTCTTGGATCTGGAGCAGTAGCATGGGCATGAAAGAAACAACCCATTGTGACTCTATCTTCCACTGAGACAGAGTATGCTGCAACAGCTACAGCTGCATGTCAAGTTGTATGGATGAGAAGGGTCTTCAATGAACTGTTGCATGACCAGAACTATGCAACTCAAATTGTCTATGACAATAAATCTACCATTGCACTATCAAAGAATCATGTCTTTTACAAACAGAGTAAGCACATTGATACGAGGTATCATTTCATTCGTGAACTGATAAATGGCAAAGAAATTTATGTTCAGTTCTGCAGGTCTGAAGAAAAATTTGCACACATATTTACAAAGCCTTTGGGAAATGAAGTGTTTAAAATCCATAGAAGAAACATTGGGGTTTGTAAGTTGTAATACATTGTTTACAGCAATTTTGTTTCACATGTTTTATTTTGTTTTTTGTTTTGAAATGATTAAGAGGGAGTATGTTAGAGATTAATCATTTCACTGCTTGGATAGCAGCAGATCGATGGCCATCTTGCCTCTTCAAGACTCGAAGATTGAATTACTCTAAACAGTGGCCGCCTCAACCATTCAAGGGAACCGAATTTTAACACTGCCTTGATTAAAATCCTTTAGAAGATCGAAGGGGCAATTTTCTGTGTTTAAATACCAGAGTCGAATTTGTAATCAGATATCTTGAAAACATTTTTTATTCAAATTGGTTACTTTGTATTTGGAGCTCTGCTTTTATATTTTACTGAGTTTATAAATTCATTTTAACTCTTGATAAAAAATCGTTTTTGAACAAACGCAGTGATTTCTTGTTTTTACCGATTATTGTTTTGTTTTGTTTTTGCATTGGGTGTTTGCAAACCCCGAACCCCGAAACCGAAAGTGCTGGGCCCATGCCTTTTCGCATTTCGCGATTCGGCAAACAGCATGGTCTTTTGTTTTTTTGTGATCGGCGTTTGTAATCGCCGAAACCCGATCAGCGATCAGCCTCTGTTTTTCACATTGTTCAACTAAGAGTTCAAGATTACCTCCCTCGAATCCAAGGCACAGGGTGGTAGAGCATTTTTCCATAACAAACATATTCTGTTTACAAACAGAAGAAGCTGCATAGGAGGAATTTCCTTTCAGCTATGTAGGAAGATTCATGAAAATGCCATATTGCGTGTAAAGTTCCAATAGAAACGAATGAATGTAGAGTTTGTGAAAAAACGAAGCACTTCGTGCACAGGCATACTGGAGAAGGATCTGGGAGGTATCCACTGATTCTAATTACACAATGATATGTTTCAATAATATTCTTTTTATTTAGTGTTATGATATTCGATTGGAGAAATATATGATTGTGGGATGAAATTGGATAGTATTAAAGTTTACTTTAAAGAATATATATTTGATTGTAGTTTAAATGTTATATATTTTTTATCATTTTAGATTATATTTTTATTTAATTTTGTTTTAAATCCTGTTTTAAATCTTGTCAAAAATTGTTGAAATTGTAGATTTAACTCATCAAATTAATAGAAGTGTTCATCAAATTAATATATACAAGTGTTTTAGGAATTAAATTTATTTATACATTTAAAAATATAATTTAAGTAATGGAAAAAATGTGATTTCACCAATAATTATATAATTAGATTTAAATGATAATTATCTAAAATAAAAATAAAAACTTAAAATTTTTAAACTAAATCTTTGAATTTTATACTTTTGAAGAACAAAATTTTGATAATTTCATTTCCATGATATACATTAATAGTATACTTTTTGGCTTTCTTATTTGGCTTTTTTATTTGATAACATCTAGTATTGTTATGTATCTGTATTAATTAATTAATTAATATTACAATTTTATAGTTTTTTTAAGCTAGTATTATCTTATGTTACAGTGTTTACAGTTTTTAATTCCTCTGCATTTTCATATTTGTCCCAATATAATGTTTATGGTTAATTTAAACACCAACTTGAATTCGATTCGGACTTAAAAATTACAACTCTGTAAAATCTCTCTATAACCCTGAAACACCCAAATCCCACACTACTTAATTTAAAAATGAATACCACCAATCTCACAGTACTTAACTCAATAATGGATTATAAAATGCCTAACCCGAATACAAAATAAGCTAAAGTATACAGTACTTCATCTTAAAGCTGATAAAATCAGGGTTTATAAAAATTAATAAAAATGTTTGCCAGAAATGCCAAAGTATTGCCCAATAATAAAAAGAAGTATCCTTCTAATAACTACAAAACAGAATTTTCTTTGCAACCTTCTCTCACACATTTGAAAACGTAAACATGTTAGAAAGGCTGCATGTTTTTTAGTTTATTTTACTGTGGGTCTATTGGATCTATCAAAGGTATGTAGAGTGTATGATTATCTACTTTCCATATTTTTGATAAATCTATGATGAAATATAATGAAAATACATTTTAAAAAAATGTGTTTACATAGTAAGTTTGATGCAATTTTAAATTTTTTATAAATTGATTAATTACATCCTAGAAAATGATGAGATACAATGAAAATACATGAAAAAAAATATGTTTACACTTAGATTTTTTATAAATTGACTAATT
>ML780768.1:142169-159730 GCA_009831015.1 Picea engelmannii | reverse complement strand
TATTATTTAAATAATCCTCCTTGACTTTGTCACTTCACTTTATTATTTAAATAATCCTCCTTGACTTTGTCACTTCACTTTATTATTTAAATAATCCTCTTTGACTTTGTCACTTCCCTTTATTATTCAAATAATTTCTTCTTTGCAAGAACTTTGACTTCTTTGACCTTTTGGGGCTTCAAGCCATCATATGAGGATCCTCCAACTTTGTAAGGCCATAACTCTCAAACCGTGATGAGTTACATCATGTTCCACATACCACCAGAAATGGTATGACATGTACTATCCATCTGGAATAGTCTTACTTGCAAATATATAAAAACTCATATCATTATACATCAAACAAATGTGGGTCCATTACCCAAACCTCTGTGCTACTGGAATTCACTATAGAAATTTCTTCAAGGGTTGATATCAATGAAAACCAAACCAATTAATCAACAATCTTCCACTTTGACATTGATGGAAACACTCTAATGTAATACTGAAATCATATCACTCATGCTCCCCCTAGAACCATGCCTACATCTTTGTGACCAATGCTCCCCCTGGAACCATGCCTCTGTCCTCTACATCTAATAAATATCTCCTTGTTTGTCATCAATGGAAAATGTATCTTTTCATTTGGGTCTCCTCCCCCTAACTGACTTGTCTGATCTCCCAACTTGAACTGTCCTCTTTATGGTGCTTCCTCATGTACATCTAAGACTTATAAGGTAAGCATTCAAAATCATTCATTTTGGAGTAGAAATAACTCTGAGTCTCTGGAGAAGATACTCAAAGGATTCCCATGGAAGCGGTTTTCTAAATATGTCTACCACTTGTTATTTTGTGCCCACATATTCAACTCTGATGTTCTTTTCTGCAACCTGTTCCCGTAGAAAGTGATACTTGATTGGAATGTGCTTCATCTTGGAGTGCATCACGAGGTTCTTTGAGATATTGATGGTTTTTGCATTATCACAATAGATTGGAACGAGCTCATCATACTCAACCTGTATATCTGTCAGAGTTTGATTCATCCATAGAATTTGTGTACAAGATGTTGTTGCTTCAATATACTCTGCATCGATTCTAGACAAAGATATTGATGATTGTTTCTTGCTTAACCATGATACTAAACACTCACCCAAGTAGAAAATTACTCCACTGGTGCTTCTTTGGTCATCAATGAAACCTTCCCAATCTGTATCTGTGTAGGAAATAAGTGATAGATCCTTTCCTTTTGAATACCATAGTCCAAACTCTTATGTTCCTTTGAGATATCTGAAAATCCTTTTCACTGCTAATACATGTGATTCCTTTGGTGCTACTTGAAATCATGCCACCTATCCAACTGCATGTATTACATCTAATCTGGATGTTGTCACATATAGTAGGCTACAAATCATTGACCTATATTTCCTCTGATCTGTAGACTTTGAATCATCATATTTGCTCAAATTGCAACTGGTTTGCATGGGAGTGATAACTAGTTTGCAATATTCCATTCTAAACCTCTTTAGCATTTCTCTGATATACTTGGTTTGAAAAATAAAAATCCCTTAGTTTCTTTAACGTATCTGAATACCCAGAAAGAAGGATAGTTCTCCAAGTAATGACATTTCAAATTCATTTTGCATGTCCTTTGAAAACTTCTGGATTAACCTATCATCAATACTTCCAAAAATAATATAATCAACATAAACTTCAATTAATAAAATACTATCGTGAGTTACCTTGATGTCGATGTTGTTTTCTGCACTTCCTTTTATGAACCCTGCCTATTGTAGATATTTATCCTATCTAGAGTACCATGCTCTAGGAGCATGTTTTAGACCATACAAGGTCTTCTTTAATTTACGCAAATAATCTACATTCTCTGACAACTGAAATCCTTTTGGTTGTTCAATGTATACTTCTTCTTTAAGTTCCTCATTTATAAAATTTGATTTTACATCCATCTGATACACTTTGATATTTTTGGAGCATGCATAATCTAAAAGAAATAATATTTCTTCCATTCTGGAAATTGGGGCAAATGTCTCTTCAAATTTGATTCCTTCAACCTGTGCATATCCTTTACATACCAATCTAGTTTTGTTTCTTGTAACTTATCCATATTCATTCAATTTATTCATGTATACCCACTTTGTGTCGATCACATTCTTATCCTTTGGGCTTGGAACAAATTCCAAAGTGTCACTTTTCTCTATTTGATCCAATTCTTCATCTATGGCCTTATTCCAAAATTCATCATTGCTAGCCTCTTCAAAACAGGTTGGTTCAAGCATAGATGAGAGTGCTAGGTGCGTTTGTTCTGGTGAACATATTCTTCTTCTAGTCTCAACTTCTGAATCTTTGTTTCTAATAATCTGATTTGAAGGATGATTCTTTTGTACTTGTTTTCTAGGTGTCTTTGGAGGCACTTGTTGAACTTGCTCTTCTTCTTCTGTCGGATCCTCTTCATCTTCCCATTCTACTTATCTTTCATCTTTTGCTTCTTCTTCGTAAAGTTGTTCCATTGATTCATTTTATTCTTCCTTTAATTCTTGTCTACCTGTTTCATCAATTGTTACGTTGATGCTTTCCACAACTTTGTTCAATCTCAAGTTGTAACACTTGTATGATTTCCTTGTACTTGAATAACCAACAAGTACTCCTTTGTCCACATGAGATTCAAAATTTCTCATTCTTCCATCTTCTCTTTTGATGTAGCATTTTCTTCCAAAAACTATGAATTGATTTACATTTGTTGGTCTTCGTTTCCATAGCTCATAGGGATTTTTGTCAGTGTTGTTTATGAGCATTACTCTGTTTTGAATGTAAATTGTTGTATGCACTGCCCGTGTCCAAAAGATATTTGTCAATTTGGAATCCATTAGCATTGTTCGATCCATTTCCTGTACCGTCTTGTTCTTTCTTTCAACAACTCCATTATGTTGAGGTGTCATAGTAAGGAAGAATTTCCTTTTTATTCCATGCCTACTGCAGTAGTTCATAAATTTATTTGAAGTGAACTCTCCTCCATTATCAGATCTCAAGCATTTTATTTTTGAATCCATTTCATTTTCAACCATTTCCTTGTAAACCTTGAAGTTTTCAAAAGATTTTGACTTATTCCCGAGGAAGCAAACTGTATTCATTCTTGTATAATCATCAACTAATAACATAAAACATTTCTCACCTTTTAAACCCTTTGTTGTAGTTGGTCCAACTAGATCAATATGCACAACTTTTAGTGGTCTTGTCATTGAATATTCCTTTGATTTGAACCTGGTCTTTGTTTGCTTTCCTTGTTGACAATGCTTGCATAAAGTGTTGGATGGTTTCGTGATCTGGAGCATTTCTCTAATTACTTCCTTTTTGTTGACTTTGAGAAGGTTATCAAAATATATGTGACACATTCTTCTGTGCCATAGCCAACTTTCATCTTCCTTTCCTAGGCAACACTTTTCATTTCCAATTTCACTTAATACACATATGTTGCTTGAAGTTCTCGCACCTGTTGCAATCAATTTTCTTGAACCTTCTTTTCTTATCTCGCACTTTTGTGAATGGAAAGTAACTTTATGACCTTGGTCACACATTTGACTCACACTTAGAATATTATGTTTCATATCTTCTACTAGTAGAACATTGTTTTCCTTGGTATTCTTGTTCCTAATTCTGGCTGTGTCTTTTCCAATGATTTTAGTTGAATCATCATTTCCAAAGGAGACTGATCCATCTCTTTCCTTTATTAATGTAAGAAACCTGTCTCTATCACCTGTCATGTGTTTTGAACAACCACTGTCAAAATACCAACCATGTTTCTTCTATTTAGATTGTAGAGTGAGTGTGCATTCTTCATTGCTATACTGATTATGCTTTCCTATCCATATCCTTTTCTGAGGTTCTTGTCTGTGACTATTGTTGTTTTATTGTGGTTCTCTAGAAAGGACTATTATTCTGCAATATTTGGCCATGTGTCCAAAGTTGTTACATTTGTAGCATTCCACTTCAGTGCTCAAAGATTCAAGCCTGTTGTAACTTCTTCTTTGTGTTTCACTAGGCCTTCTTGGATAACCCTTTTGTGTATGACTTTCAAAGTTTTTTATGTTCCTGTTATTAGCTCTGCAATTCACAACTTTATGTCCAAAATTATTACATGCATAACATAAACCAAAAAATATAGTTTGATACTTGGGAGTTTAATATTTTCTGAAAGGAGGTACTCTTATGAATCCTTCTTCTTCGTGAGTCTTATATGTTTCTATCGATCATTGATTCTGAAATCTGAATCTTCTCGGTGGAGGAGTGTCCTTGTAATTTTCTTGGTAGACCTTCATATCCCCTTTGATTGTTTCTGCATAGATTTTTGGATTTGTTTCTTGTTTTGTTTTTTTGGAGCTTGATACCTTTTTTTGTCTGATTGTATCCAAGTTCGAACTTGTCATGATGAGGTTTTTGACTGCTGATAATGTCATTCAAAACTTTTGAGTTGTTCTACATATTTTTCTTTTGAATATCCTTTCTTAATGTGACAATCTCTACTTCAAAATTTCCAATGATCCTGTCTCTTCCTTCTAGTTGTTCTTTGAGTGCTTCTTCAATTCTTTTATCTTCTTCAATTTGAACCTTCAAATTTGTGATCATTTGTTCTAGTTCCTGAGTGTATTCTTTTTTGTCTAGTTCTTCTTGTAGTTTCTTATTTTTCTTCTTTTCTCTTTTGATAACGTCTATGGCACACAACAATTCTTCTAGGTAGTCAACTTCTGCCTCTTCATATTCTTCTTTGGCCTCTTCATATTCATTTTCAGAGTCTTCTTTATCAGATTCTTATATTGCCATGAGTAGAACTCTTTCTTCTTCATCTTCATCTTCATCTTCATCTAATGATGATATGTCTTCTTTGGTGCATAAGATTTTCTTGAAAATTTGCTTTGTAGTTCGTTTTCCTTTATATGTTTGTTTTCTATTTGAATAACCTTCATCATTTCTCTTTTTCTTATGAGGACATTTGTTAGAAAAATTACCAATACCATCACCATTAAAACAAATCAAAGGAAGCTTACCTCTATACCTGTCGTTGGTTCTATTGTTCAATCTTTTGACAAAGTTGACCACTTCTTCGTCATCTTCCGAAATGTCATTGTTGTTGCTATGTTATTTTTCCTTTTGTTTTCCCTTTTGATTTGACCTTTTGGATGCTTCTTTTATATCTGGATTTTCCTATTCAATTCTCATTTCATATGTTGTGAAGATTCCATGTATTTCATCCATGCTTATTGAGTTTAGATATGCCCTTTCTTCTAGTGCTGATATCTTAGGGTCAAATCTCATAGGAAGAGTTCTTAGTACTTTTTGAACAATTACAAATTCTTTGATCTCTTCTCCCAATCTCATGATTGCATTTACGGTTTCATTGACTCATAAAAAGTAAGCTGTAATATTTTCATCGTTCTTCATCTTTAGTTGTTCGAACTGACCTCTGTAAGTTTGAAGCTTTGCTTCTTTGACTTTTGAATCTCCTTCATAAATATTTTGAAGTTTGTCCCAAATCTCTTTAGTGGATTTACAATGTGAAATTTTGGTGAATACCAATTCTCCAAGACCATTTAGAAGTGAATTTGTGGATTTGGAATTATTCTGACCGAGTTTCATTGCTTTGTCATTTGTCAGTGGAACTGTTGGTGTTGTGTATCCATCTACAATTGACTACCAAATTTCAAATCCTTGTGCCTGTATATATGTCTTCACCCTTATGCTCTGAAATGCATACTTATGTCCATCAAACTATGGTATTCCATTTTTATACATGTTTTTCTCTCCATGATGAAACTTTTAGTGGTTAAACTGATTTCTAAAGGAACCTTCTTTGATACCAATTGTTGGATTACTAAGAGGGGGGGTGAATCAATAATTCAGCAATATAATTTTTTTTGTCCATATAATGCAAGTGTTATATCAATGTAACATTATCATCCAATATTTTCAGATTAAATAAACAATGAACAAATGAACAACCATACACATACACAATACACCAGTGTTTTTGCGTGGAAACCCAAAGCGAGAGAAAACCATAGAATTATTTTTCTTATATGTCTTGAAGAGTTACATTCATTGGAAGCACCAACTTCCTTTGTTTTCCAACTTCAATTAGAAGGAGGCTCTAACCCCCTAGTTTCTCATGCTACAACCCGAGGGAAACTCCAACTCCCAAATTCTCTAGCTACAACTAGAAGGAGGCTACAACCCCCTATGTTATCCAGCTACAACTGGAAGGTGGATACAACCACCTATCCTTGCCCCATCCAATCGCCCTAACGTATAAGTAAAATGATGGAACCACTGTCACACTATCATTGTGAGATATACCGCTGTAAAACTATACCAATCAACTTGCACCAAACAACCTGTACCAATAACATGAATCATGTATCAACCATGTATCAACGTGTACCTCAACTTGTGGTCAACCTATACCATAAACAAGTGCATCAACCATGCACCAACCTATACCTCAACCTACCAACCTTCCTTAATTGTAATGAATAAAGATATGAAAATAGTACATAATGTTCTTTAGTGTGTTTATGAAATTCCTCCAGGTTTCACTACTTGAAACCTCTCACAAAAGAAAATATAGGAAAAATGGCATACCTTGTTAAATTATGGCTCATTCTAAAGAGAGAACTTGTAGAGCATGCCCCACACAGAATATTTAATGTATGGATCTAAAAATTGTACACATAATACTAAAGAATTTAATCTAACCAACACATTTGGTATTACTGAATTTGGATCTGTTATGAAGAAGCTATGACTTTTTTACTCGAAACACCTATTTTAGACCATTTTCAAGACTAGCCACAAACCCTATTTTCCATGGAGTGTAACTCCAAAAATACAATGACCCAGAAGATGAAATTCATACCACAACTACTTGGATATGTTTCTTCAATGGTCTCCCAATTTCATGGTCTGAATCATTATATAAAAATATTTATTGCAAAAATGGTGAGATGACATGTAAATAACATACCTTAGAAAGCATCATCAAAATAATTTATCCTCCCTTGAATTTCTGCCTTCTTTACTTCACCTTCCCTTTGAAATTAGGCTTAGATATCCTTTGGTTACCTCAGTCACCTGTAGATATTCAATATTCTCAAGTGTGATTGAAATGAGAGAGCCTTCCCTCTTATTTATACTTTCATGTAGCTTCCTTAGAAGCATCTTCTACACCACTTTGTCCACATAACCACTTTGTCCACATAGTCACCTATGTCCAACTTTTCCCAATTTTCCACTTGTCCATATATCCAATAGCCACTTGACTACTTAACCCATTTTCTTCATTTTAGGGTTAATCTTCTTATAACCACTTTCCATAATTAGAAATTTCTCGATTTACTTTATTATTTAAATAATCCTCCTTGACTTTGTCACTTGACTTTATTATTTAAATAATCCTTTTTTACTTTGTCACTTCACTTTATTATTTAAATAATCCTCCTTGAATTTGTCACTTCAATTTATTATTGAAACAATTTCTTCTTTGCAAGCACTTTGACTTCTTTGACCTTTTGGGGTTTCAAGCTAACATATGAGGGTTCTCCAACTTCGTAAGGCCATAACTCTCAAACCATGAGGAGTTATGTGACGTTTCACATACCACCAGAAATGACATAACATGTACTATCCATATAGAATAGTATTACTTGCAAATATATCAAAAATCATACCATTATACATCAAACAAATGTGGGTCCATTACCCAAACCTTTGTGCTACTGAAATTTGCTACTAGACTTTCTTTAGGGGTTGACGTCAATGACAACCAATCCAATTAATCAACATACCCTACCCCTACCCCTGTGGATTCAAAATTGTGACATATTAGGAGGAAACACATGTTCCTAACCATTAAGCCCACTTAGGTTGTATAAAACATTATATAAAACCAACATGCATGAATGGCACAATACCTATTCCCCGCGGGCTATCACAAGTCCTCATAGCGACATACCAACACTCTATTTCCTGTTGTCTTACATATCCCTAGAAAAGACTCTAAGTCAAGTACTTTGGTCACAACAGATTCACTGAATCAGAAAATGGAACATTGTACCATAAAGTAGGAAAACCTATCCTTCCCTACTGATTGGGTTATTGATACCCCAAGGGTGCCAATACCAAGATCCATCACCTCTGCCCAAATAAAAGAAACTTCTGACTCTGCAGTTATTTCTTTTCCCCAAAGAAATCTTTCCAAATCTCCTTCTTGTACAAAGTATACTCCTTCATTTCCTTCTTCATCCCTTTGTTTACATGCCTCACTTCAGTATTTAGCAAACCAAGTGGGAAAAATTCCCTTTGCAGTAAAATGTTTTGATTGTGGAGAACTGATTACTCTATCTACTCTTTCTGCATTTGAAGAAAATGAAAGAGTACAATTCGAATATGCAAATCATAACCCAAGGACAAATTTACCACCACCAATCTCCACTGCTAAAGACCAATGTCCTCATCCTCAATGCTCTGATATACCTTTTCCACATGACTCACATGTTTTAGTCATCCAAGATAACTATTGTACAGAAATAAATCAGGGGAAAGAGGCTTATATTCCCAACGACACAAGAAGACCATATGCTCTAGAAATAAGGAAATTTATTTCTCTTTCCAAAGGTTGTATTAGAAATTCAGTTAAATCAGAATGGATGAAAGAAATGCTAAACTGGGATTTGTTCTCCCATCCAAGAGCAAAAGAATTTGCCAAAAAAACTTAAATTGAAGAAAAGACTAGACTAGCCCAAAATTGGAAACATTTTATGGACAAATAAAATATGTATATATCCTTTTATGAATGGTACAAAAGAAATCATCAAGCCCATTCATGGGAATTAGCCCCTTAGAAGTCTAGTCCTATGTGCCATCCGGTACAAACTCTTTCTATATCTGATTTAGGAAGAGAGATTAACAAGATCAAGAAATCCATGGCAAATGTTTCGGAACAAAAGAGAGAAGAAGAGGATGAAATTCTTCAAGTCAAACATCAGAAATATCATGTCTTGATTGAATTAAAAATTCAAGATCTACATTTCAAATTAAAGACATTGATTGATACTGGATCAGACTTGAACATGCTAAATAAGCATGTTATTCATGTGTCTTTATGGGAAAAAACTCAAGCTATGGTTGTGGGACTAGGAAATATTCCAAATGATATTTCATTCCAGATTCTAGAATCAATCCTTTGTTTCCAAGACTATTGTCTAAACTTAAAATTTCTCTTAGCAGATATTCCGGTTGCCTGTATCCTTGGCACTCCTTTCCTTGCAGCAGTATCAGCCCATGGCTCTACCATGGTGACTCCAGAAAATTCTGGATACTTTATCACTGTTCCTTCTCCACAGGGTAAAGTGACAATCAAACTTCCTTTTGTCTCTACTCCAAGGATTTGAGATGTTTTCCAGCTAAGTCTTAGAAAGAATGAAACATTAAAAGAACTTAAGCAGTTCCAAATAGGGATCAGAATCAGAGATCAATTGAAAAGGGAAGACATACAAGAAAGGATTCTCCTATTAAAGAAAGAATTCATCAGCTCAATTTGCTAAGAGAATCCTACTGCTTTTTGGAAACAAAAGAAACATGAAGTCTCCCTCCCATATAGAGAAGACTACCAATGGAATCCCTGCAGAAGCAGAGCCATACCAATGAATGTTGAATATCAGAAGCTATGTGCTRAAGAAATTAAGGGTTTACTCAACAAAGAACTTATTAGAGAATYTACTAGTCCTTGGAACTGTTATGGGTTYTATGTAAATAARCATTCARAACAAATMAGAGRAKTTCMTAGAMTAGTAGTRAAMTACAAACCCTTAAACAAAGTYTTAGYTGATGATACATATCCTATTCCAAATAAAAGCAGTCTAGTCACTAGAATTGYYGGGGMAAAAATCTTTTCAAAATTTGATCTAAAATCAGGCTTCTGGCAAGTGGCTATCAGTGAAAAGGATAAATTTAAAACTGCTTTTAATGTTCCTGTTGGGCATTATGAATGGAATGTGATGCCCTTCGGATTGAAGAATGCTCCTGCAAAATTTCAAAGGGTTATGGATGATACTCTTTAGCCATACTTTGGTAGGCTTATTGTTTATATTGATGACATCCTTGTATTTTCTTCATCCATAGATCAACATTTTAAACATCTGAAAAAGATTCTGCAGGTAATCAAGAAAGTTGAACCAATATCGTCGGGTTAACCACTTTACTCTGTCTGAACTATGAACCCCACCACTTGAAGTCCATCGGGCTTTTGCAGTTTTATGTGAACCCTATAGTCGGCTTTCTGTGGACCCTCCACACCTACAACTACCCTTTTCTGGCCACCTGCCTTAGCAGGACTTACTACCAATGCTCGGTCATCCCTTTATATCGACTACCAGTGAACCTTATTCTGGATGAGCGAACTATATCAGACACTACCAAGGAACATTGATTGCAGATATAGGAAAATAAGCAAGATCACAATAAGTGCATAATATGAGACAAACATAAAAACTTCATAGTTTTAAACACATATGCGGAAGACTTTTGATATTATATTAATCAGAGAAAATAAATTGGGTATTACAATATGTGCCTGATGCACAAACTTAGAGCAGAATTCTCTTCACTCGACTTACTTACAGACTCTAGATATTAGAAAGACACGAAGCTTCAGACAGAAGGGAAGCTTAGAGACTCAGACTCTAGACTCTCAAAATGCTAATGCCGAATAATGAGTTCTTACCCTTCCTTTATACAAATTTTTGAGGGAGCAGTCATCATGAAGCCAGGACTCCAAAAAAACTTGTGGCCCTACATGTCGGCCACACAATCTTACTTTTGGGATTCGACGGATATATTCACACAGGAATCTCCGACCAAATCATCAACTTTATTTTATATCAATCGAAAGCAGATAAAACAGTATATCTGTCAGGGTTGTCATATAAGATTCCCCAGTGAGATGACATAAAGTAGAGCATCTTTGGAAATGTGGGTCAAACCTCACCAAAAGTCGGAGAAGTGTTCCGAGTTTCCAAGATTCTCTTTATTTGACATGACTATACTATGTACAAAGTGGAGTTTAATGACGGCAACCCACGGAACCCGAATGACACCACTATTGGCCATTTAGACATGAGTTTAAACAATGGATTTTGATATGTAAACCCATGGAAACCATTTTTATGGTTTAATCATTTTCAATAAAGCTAAGAAATCTTTCAGGATAATGTAAAGTATCCCAAATTTTTGTATAGATTTTTCGGGCTATGAAAGGTAGTCCATTTATCATCTGAAGAATAGTTCTTGATTTCATTACCCACTGAAAATGATTCAGGATGAAAAGACGTAAGATTTTTCCATCATTTGGACCCTATCGAAAAATATCTCGAACAACAAAGAGGTGTGAATGATATTAAGATATCGAGATATATTGTCCCTCTGTTTAGACCAAAATCTTTCCACCAATTTGCAATCCAAATAGGAGGCCTACCTGCAGTTGCAGAATTCACACTTTCAAATTTAACTAGTATGATGCAGTCCTCTTGTTTGGCAAATTCCCACCATAGTTTTATGTATTCATGATAGTTTAGGCTTGTTTCTGGAAAAATAATATCAGGATTTCTTTCAGGCCAATGAGATAATAACTGAGGTCTATTCAGGAAAAAATACTTTTGATTATTATCTTGCTCATCTCTTATATCCCAGATTTGAATTATGTCGTGGAAAAGATCAGTTAGAGCATTTTGTGCTTGGACTGCTCTTTCATTTATTTGAGTGACTATGGGGGTAAAAACATTTGATATTCTTCTTCCTCTTACCTCAAGAACTAGACTTGAATATGGAACCTGAGTTGTTTGAGAAAGAATTTCAGTGCTTCTTAAATCCCATTGGGGTACCCAATCTGCTGAATAAGATTCCCAACTTAAGGAGTCAGGAACGTCTACTACTCTTTCTAATCCATCTCTTAGTTGTACAGAGATTAGTAGACAGAAATTCTGTAGATGCTCTCTACTCAAAAAATCTGGAATAGAGTTGTTTACTCCTTTGATATGCTCTATAGAAAAATCAAAATTGCTAAACAGAGCTTTCCATCTAGCAAATTTGGAGTCTCCAGGATTTTCCAGATCTTTGTTAAGAACTTTGTTCATTGTTGCAGCATCAGTCCTTAAAAGAAATTTTTTATAAATCAAATAAATTTCAAATTCATGTATGGCATTTAAAGCAGCTTTAATTTCTTTATCTAAAGCAGAATAATTCTTTTCTGCTGCTTTCCATAACCCAGAGGCAAATTGAATGACCTCTTCTTTTCCTTTATCTCTGACTTGTTTTAATACTGCTCCCCATCCAATGTTGCTCGCATCTATTTCTACTATTTTAGGGAGTTCATCATCAGAGATATGCAAGATTGGAAGATTCTTGGTTTTTGCTTTAATATTTCTCACAGCTTGGGTATGTGCTTCTGTCCAGGGACTTGGTTCTTTCTCCAGCCTGTCATTTAGAAGCTTTCTATCCTCGGAACATTTTTTATAAAAATGTCTTATGTAGTTTAAACTTCCCAAAAATCTTTGTAGCTGTGTTTTATCAAGAATCTTGTCAGGAAACTTATCTGCAAATTCTACAGCATGAGTTTGTAGAGTAATTTGGCCATTATCAATAGTATGACCAAGAAACCTTATTTGAGTCTGGAAAATATCAATCTTTTTCTTTGATAAGACTAGGCTAGATTGCTTGATTACCTGCAGAATCTTTTTCAGATGTTTAAAATGTTGATCTATGGATGAAGAAAAGACAAGAATGTCATCAATATAAACAATAAGCCAATCAAAGTATGGCTTAAGAGTATCATCTATAACCCTTTGAAATTTTGCAGGAGAATTCTTCAATCCGAAGGGCATCACATTCCATTCATAATGCCCAGCAGGGACATTAAAAGCAGTTTTAAATTTATCCTTTTCATTGATAGCCACTTGCCAGAAGCCTGATTTTAGATCAAATTTTGAAAAGATTTTTTCCTTCGCAATTCTAGTGACTAGACTAATTTTATTTGGAATAGGATATGTATCATCAGCTAAGACTTTGTTTAAGGGTTTGTAGTTCACTACTAGTCTAGGAACTCCTCTGATTTGTTCTGAATGTTTATTTACATAAAACCCATAACAGTTCCAAGGACTAGTAGATTCTCTAATAAGTTCTTTGTTGAGTAAACCCTTAATTTCTTCAGCACATAACTTTTGATATTCAACATTCATTGGTATTTCTCTGCTTCTGTAGGGATTCCCTTGGTAGTATTCTCTATATGGGAGGATGACTTCATGTTTCTTGACGCAAACCGCTCTCAGCAACAACCGCTACCACCAGAACCTGCATTCCTCTCAGGCTCAATGAGTCCAAGACTCTTTCAACTCCCTCGTCGGAAGTTGATTTCCCACAGGTATGTCCTTCAGCAATCGCCCCTTCAAAAATTGGGGAATCGGAACTCGCGTGTTCGCGAGTTCGATGCTCATGATATCGGCCCTTCAATTTCTCGAGCCCGAGCTCCGATGGTCAAAGGTCAACGTCTCCACTTGTCGGGGATTTCCCTATCGGGAAATCGCTATCTGCGATGTCAATGCTCTGTATTTTCAAACCCTGAGTACGGAGGTATCGATTTCCTCGATACAACGCCACCTATATTCCACTAGTTCCCGGGGTCTCATGCTACCACGTCACATCGGGATTTCGTGGATCGTGGATCCATGATGTAAGTTTTCTCTGCTGTCGAAACCACCGAACGCCAAATCCCGACCTCCCGGGATTCGATGCCACGTGTCCCTGCTCTGATCGACGGCTTCCGTTGATTCGAGAAATCGCTACTCGCGATTTCGACGAGCACGAAACTTATGCCTCGTCAAACACCGAACTCTGAACCCCGATGGACTTTAGTCCTTCACGCGCCAAGGTGTTAACTCCTGCGTAGCTTCTCCACGATCGAACAGTTAGCGGGATTTCATGATTCCCTCTCGTGAATCCTGTCCGTTGATTCTTCCTCTCGAGGAATCCTTTCACTCCAAAGCTTCTCCCGTTCGGAGCTTCTCCTGGTTCTGTTCCACAATATTTGTAAGGAAATCTCCCTCCTGAGCTTTGCCCACTCTGACTTCTTCAGAGACTTTGCCCACGCTGTGTGCTCGACCTTCAACAGCACTCAAAGTGTCGAGGTCTTCAAATTCCGTGCACTCACCTGCAACAGAAATCTCTGACTTCTTTTCTCAGACTAGATACTGAGACTCCCACCTTGAACTGCACTACCCCTGCACAGTTTCCCTAACCCAAATCAACTCCTGGGTGAATGAAAATGAGAGCTTAACTACTGAGCCTCATCAACGCATTCTATGCGGATGAATTCGACTGCACTCTTTGTAGGAATCTCCTGGATCAAACAGAGAAACAATTGAAACTCATTCTCGTCTCTCTCATAGATTTCGAATCTACCATGAAATCACATACACATCATATAGAAAAAAGGAATAACAAGAATCAAATATGCAACAGCATAATATCAACAACACAGAGAGAATAACCACAGCCATGGAATTGAATCAAAGTTTTCCTATTAATTCAATATCTATACATGGGTGTCTTCCACAAATTCTCTGCTCTGCTCTACTTACTCTCGATGATAATAATACAATGTACAAAGGAGGGTGCCTATATTCCATTTTCCCTCTCAAAATCTGAAGCTATTAATTCTACAATAAATTCCTATCTAACAACATTAAAACTAATAAATTCCTTCCTATCTATAATACAATACAAGTGCACTTCATTACATCAATCTCATTAATGTTTGGCGCAGCAAATATCAAAGTAGATTTCAAAAAGAAGTTTGATGGCTTGTCCAGTTGTCTTTCCCTGCTCCACGCGCTGGCTCGCTTAATGAGTTGTAGATGCTCCTGCATCATACTCCTCGGCTCGAAAGATTTCATGGGATCCTGTCCATGAGCTCCTATACAGTCTGCCCATGCTTCTGTATAACTAACTCTGTCTCCCAGCTGGCATCCTCGACTGGGTTATTCTTCCATTTCACCAGGTGTTCAAAATACTGCTTTCCCCTGGTCTTCCTGCCTACTCTTTTATCCAGTATGCACTCCATCTGAGGCTTCTATATAACTGGTAACTGCTTCTGCCACTGGACCACTGGTTCTTCAGTTCCAGTGTCTGCTTCTCCAGCCCTGTATGGGTATAAATCTGACACATTGAAAATCGGAGATATCCCAATGCCCTCTGGGAATTTGATTTCATATGCATTTTCCCCAAATTTCTTCAGGACTCTGCATGGCCCAATCTTCTTCATCTTGAGCTTGTTATATGTTCCCCTTGGGAACCTTTCTTTCCGCAGGTGCGCTAGAACCATGTCCCCAACTTGAAACTGAAGTTGCCTTTTTCTCTGATCGGCTCTGCGCTTGTATTCCTGGTTTGATTTCATCAATCGCTGCTTCACCTGTGTGTGAAGTTCTTCCATCGCTTCAGCGAATTCTTCAGCCCGAGTGCTGCTAGTTTCAGCCTGTCCTGACTCCCTGAGCTCAGACACTCCCCTCGGTTGTGTCCCATACAAAATATGGAATGGAATTTTTCCTGTACTCCTATTCACAGAGTCATTGTATGCGAATTCTGCCTACGGAAAAATTTGGTCCCAACTGCTGTGGTGCTCCGTCACCAAGCTTCTCAATAAATCCCCTAAGCTCCTGTTGACCACTTCTGTCTTTCCATCTGTCTGTGGATGATAAGCCGAACTAAATGCCAAATTAGTTCCTAGCTTCTTCCATAATGTCCTCCAAAAATGACCTATGAACTTTGTATCCCGATCCAAGACTATGCTTCTCGGCAATCCATGGAATTTGACAATTTCTTTGAAAAACAGATTTGCAATGTGCGTCGCATTGCTGGTCTTATGACACGCAATGAAATGTTCCATCTTCGAAAACCTATCCACCACTACAAAAATGGAATCCACTCCTCGCTGCGTCCTCGACAGTCCTAAAACAAAATCCATACTAATTTCCTCCCATGGTCTCTCGGGTATAGGCAATGGCTGATAGAACCCTGTGTTCTGCTTTCGGCCCTTCACGTGTTGACATATCCTGCATCTGTTAACAAATCGTTTGACATCTGTATGCATGCCCGACCAAAAATACGACTCGCTCATCTTGGCGAACGTCTTGTCATGTCCAAAATGACCTGCTACTCCACCGCTGTGTTTTTCCTTTACCAAATTCTCCCTCATGGAGCAATTCGATATGCACAATTGATTTCCCTTGAACAACAATCCATCCTGGATTATATATTCCAGCCATGGACTCCGATCCCTGAGAACTGGATTCTCAGCTGCTTCGTATGCCTCTACAAAATCTGCATCACCTGCATACATATCTTTCAGATTTTCAAAACCCAAGGTTTTGACTCTGAACTCCTGCATAAATAAACATTTCCTGCTCAAAGCATCAGCCACTTTATTAGCAGTTCCTGAAATGTGTTTGATCACAAATGTAAAATTTTGCATGTACTCTACCCATTTCGCATGCTTCTGGTTCAACTTCTCTTGTTGACTCACGAACTGCAATGCATGATTATCACTGTACAAAACAAACTCCTTGGGTATCAAGTAATACCTCCACTTTTTTAATGCCTGTATGATGGCATAGACTTCTTTATCATAGGTGGAGTATTTCAACTTTGTATCATCCAGCTTCTCACTGTAATATGCAACAAGTCTGTCATCCTGACTCAGGACCCCTCCAACAGCATACGCACTCGCATCACACTTCACTTGGAAGGTTTTTTGAAAATCAGGCAACACCAGTACTGGTTGCTCTGTTATTTTTTGCTTCAATAGATTGAAGCTCCTCTTAGCCTCCGCTATCCATTGAAAAACTTTATGCCACTTCTTCATGTTGGATTACTGAGAGGGGGGGTGAATCAGTAATAGAGAAATTTAACCATATAATCCAACTGTTATATCAATGAAGCATTATTATCCAATAACTGCAGAGTAAATACGCAATGAACAAATGAACAATCATACACATACACAGTACACCATTTTTTTACGTGGAAACCCAAATTGGGAGAAAACCACGGAATGTTTTTTCTTATATGTCTTGAAGAATTACATTCATTGGAAGCACCAACTTCCTTTGTTTTCCAGCTGCAACTGGAAGGAGGCTCCAACCCCCTAGTTTCTGAGGCTACAACCTGAGGGAAGCTCCAACTCCCAAATTCTCTGGCTACAACCAGAAGGAGGCTACAACCCCCTATGTTCTCCGGCTACAACCGGAAGGTGGCTACAACCACCTGTCCTTGCGTCGTCCTGCCACCCTTAAGTAGAAGTAGAATGAGGAACCATTGTCACACTATCATTGTGAGATATATCGCTGTAAACCTGTACCAATAAATCTAAACCATGCATCAACCATGCATCAACCTGTACCATAAACAAGTGCATCAACCATGCACCAACCTGTAATCAACCTGTACCTTAAACAAGTGCATCAACCATGCAC
>ML780768.1:95895-110603 GCA_009831015.1 Picea engelmannii | reverse complement strand
TGTCAATCATTTTCCTTATTTGTGCAATTGACAGGTTATCAATATTCCATTCTTGGAACCAATCTTCAGCAAATGTTTGAGTTTCCAGAAGCCTACCTTTCCCAACTAGGTCAGGAGCTGATGGTCTGGTAGAATGGTATGGAAGATCTTCATAAGCTGGATTTCTAACAGTTACTAGAGCATGGCTATCTTTAAGAGTCTTAGAAGAAGATCCAAGGAGTTCTTCTTTTGGTGGAAAATGTAATGGGAATCTTTTTACAATTTCTATCTCAGAGGATTTATGTACAGGAGATAGAATAGAAATATGAGAGCTTGGAAGGATAAAGGAACTAGGAATTGGTTTATCAGGATGATTGCTTTTGCCTTTTATTTCTGTCAAAGTTTTTCCCATGTTTGAATAAGCATTTCCCAATCCTTCCATTATTTCTTCAAGGTTTCTGCTTGATTCTCTCGCCCTATAAGAAATCTATGATAAAGTAGAATCCATTTTGTCTTTGACTTCAATGACTTTCCCTTGTATTTGATCCATAGATTGGACAATAGTATTTTTGGATACTTGGAGGTCTATGATTTGGTCCTTGTGGGCATAGTCATTGGTTATGAATGTGTGTGTATACATTCCTCTCAAGGCAGTATTTGTCCAGTTAATCTGTTCAGATACTGACTGGACTCATTTATCAATTCCGGACAACTGAATGGCTTCTTATGATAATAATAAAGGAACTACTTTTACTTGTCTAGCATTATCTTCTAACACAATTCCTTTAAAAGGTGGAAAAGTAGAGTTTGATTCAACAATACTTCCGTCAATGCTTTTCCACTTATGTTTTGGAGAAGGAGATTCTGAGGTTTCTCCTATAATTTGGATTATAGTCCCTTGCTTTAATTTCCTCCATTCAAAGAATGAAATCCAACTATCTTCTTCAGTCATAAATTTCTTCCAGTCTTTAGATAGACTTAGCTTTTCAGGATCTGGTGTGACTGTATTGAATTCTTTTGTTTCAGGATTTGTAAACAAATCCTAGTTTAACATCTTTTTGATCCATTCTTCAGGAATAGATCCTTTTTGACACCCTTTCATGACTGTATGAAATTTGTGGATTTCATCTATGGTAGGTTTTTTAATATCACTGGGTAAGGGATTTGTAAATCTACAGTCAGGGATGGCTGTATCACATTGTTTGACATATCCTAACCCATACTTTGGAGTGCTAGGTGGTCTCATTCCCTTGTAAATATCTTTAATTCTTGGATCCAATGATTCTATGGATGGCATATAATGAATCATAAAACATAAAGCATTCTCTAAAGTAGATACAGAAGATTCTATGGTGTTATGTACAGATCTAACATATGTTGAAGAATCCATAATAGTATATATTACTATTTCTGCACAGAAAAGCAGGGAGTTTAATATTCAATTCTTCTAAAAGAATGTCAGATAGGCTCCTGGCGGACTGCTCGGGCAGAAACTAGAAAATCTTTCAGGAGACAGTAGTGGAAACTGTGACTTTAAACAACCCGAGACTACTGATACGGCCTCAAAAGTGTCGCAAGAGTGGAAATTGTGCCTTTAAACATCCCGAGACTCTTGATACAACACTGGATTCCTTTTATACCACACAAATATTTATACACAGAGAAAACACAGAGCGAATAGCTATATCAAATCTAAGAGAGACTGATATCATACCCATGTTGGAAAGAAGGTCATGGCTCTGATACCATTTGTAAAACTGCTCCACATGAACAAATTTGCCAGAGGCCTCCTCTGTTAGAGTATGAAGCTTGACTACTTACACTCTTTCTCATGCACTATCTCCTCTCGCTATCTGGTCTTCTAGTTTCTGCAACTCTCAACATAACCAATATCGTCAGGTTAACTGCTTTACTCTGTCCGAACTATGAACCCCACCACCCGAAGTCCATCAGGCTTTTGCAGTTTTATGTGAACCCTATAGTCAGCTTTCCGTGGACCCTCCGCACCTACAACTTCCCTTTTGCAGCCACCTGCCTTAGCGAGACTTACTACCAGTGCTCGGTCGTCCCTTTATACCGACTACCAACGAACCTTATTCTGGATGAGTGAACTATATCAGATAGTACCAAGGAACTTTGATTACAGATATAGGAAAATAAGCGAGATCACAATGAGTGCATAATATGAGACAAACAAAAAAACTTCAGAGTTTTAAACACATATGCGGATTACCTATTGTCATTGCAAGACATGTTCCTTAAAGTTTTACAAACTAAATGTCAATCTTTTCATGAGGTTCTTCTAGTGGACCTTTTTACATTGGAGATCAAATTGACAAGAAGACCTCCTCATTAGAAATAGGTTGGGATGATCCTTATGGTATCTAGTGTGCAGTGTGCATAACTTAAGATTCTAACTTTTTCTGTTGAAAAATAAACTTAAGATTCCTACTCTAAACTTTGGCTAGCCACATATTTATTTCATTCTAGATGAATCAAGTCAATATGTGCTAGTTGGTGGTGGTATGCAATGTGAAAATTCAAACACAAAAATGTTTGCATGGCCTCCACATTCTTACCGTCCATCTTCCTTAACTAAAGCAACCGTTGATATTTTTGCTTCTTTTTATTCTGACTTCGATGCAGTCGTTTTTGTTGTTCTCACTATTTTGTAAATAAACATTAGGTATGAGGTCTCCATATATAAACAGGTTCATTGACCAACCACCAGTGTACCCGTGATATGCAACAATGAATGTTTCATTTTATGGTCAATATATATTCTATATGATTATAGGGGAGAAATCTCAAAAATGTTGGTGGGGATGTTGACATAGCTCTCAAAATTTGGTATTAACAAATATATGCATAAGTTAAATAATAAGGAAACGTTGAAAAGCAGAATATGGAAAAAAATCCAATAGAGACATAATCATTTTTTAAGTGTGTATCTGTATGTGGGAATAAAGAAAATAGACATTTTTTATTTCAATATATATATCTTAATTAATATGCCACTTTTCCCTTCATTTAATTCTAGACAAAAATAGATGAAAACCCCATGAAATGGATGGCAAATTTCTGTGAAAGATTAGTGCATATGGGGAAAGGCTACCCACATCCCAAACAATTAGCAAACTAGATTGCATACACAAAAGCTATATATATTTTTTATTATTCAATCAAGTAGATATTTATACAGAAGTTTTCCTCAAGAGCATAACAAACTCAAGAGGGAAACTCTCAGCCACACACATAAATAGGAACTGATAGTTAGAGAAGATCTCTCACAACTAACTAGATCTAACAAATCCAAACCAATCTGTGCAAACATTAATTCTAACACAAACATGTGAAAAGTGTATCTTATTTCTATGAAAACTTTGAATAATCACTGGAGAGAAAGTTTACCTACTGGTGTTGATTGACGTATATATTGTAAACTTTGAGAAGAGTGAAGCTCTATATTTTCAATGTTTGTTGCAGGATGTTAGGCTTCCTTTAGGTTCACCAAATATAGATATATTGTGTAATCTAAATCCAATGTTACTAAAAACTATACTAATTTTTCTAACCGGAAGGGATTATTGTGTAATCTAAATCTAGTTCTTGTTAATAGTTTCGGTGGAGAGGTGGTAGAATACAGATCATCTTCCTCATCATTGGGAGGAGAAGGTGTATAGGGGCACTTATTTCTCTTATACCAACAAGAAGATCCATTTCCAAATAAAGTTGTAAATGGAATTCAAAGAAAAAGTCTTGATGCAAGTCAGTCCACACAATGTGACGAAAATATTGGTGGACTTTTTGGATATAATGAAAGCAATGGTTTTCTAATGGTTATGATGACTTTTACTAAATGCCAACGTAAGTATCTCCAGTAAGTATCATTGATGTCTTACAAAGTATGCATATTTTTATATTTTATATTTTATATTTTTGTCAAAGAAATTTGTAATAACTTCATTTTCAAACCCCAAACTAGCGATATATATTGTAGATGTAGTACATGGTGGACATCCAAGTAATGTATATTTTAAATCTAGTATGTGGTGGAGAGCCAAAGGGATGTAGTATGTAAATGTTGTAAATTGAATATAATGAATGAAATGTATTGCCAGTTGTAGAGGGACACAAAAATAGATTTGGGGGCTAAGTATCCACAAAAGAGAGGAGTCCAAGGGGGAGAGTCGACCATGTCTATTAACCAAAACTCATTTCTTATTTCTTTCCAAAATTAACCTTACCATGAACCTTCCATTAATTGTTGAGTGTCTAGAGCCCAATCATCAAAATCATGTAAGAATATTGGTGTATGAGTCACTTTCCATAGTTATTGAGAACATGGGGGCTAAGTACAATAAGCTTGGGGAAGAATGCATGTCAAGGAGGCAATAGAATAATGAGGAAATTCGTATGGGTAGTGTTGACACAAAGTTTAAATTTTTCTACCCTTTAAAATTGAAGCTTTATCTTTTCCTAAGTCATGGATCTTCCCTTAGTCCAAAAAAGGGAGTCAGAATCTTCCATTCCTTTTCAGGTTTCAAGATTCGGTTCTTCTTCAGGTATGATCTTCAACCATCCCATTTTCCCAGTGTCAAAATCCCGAAGCCGTTTAACGTATTTAAAAATAAAAAAATAAAAAGGGGGGGAAGAAATAAATGTTACATTTTCCGTCGCTTTCCACAAAGCACTCTTTAATCCATAATTAATTAAACTCCTAAATGCAATCATATTTCCCTTAATCTTTCACGATTCGGGTTTATTTCTACTAAAGCATTCTCGAACTCTCATCTTACGAACTCCCAATCCTCGATTTTCCAAAAATTAAAAGTAAACAATAATTATTTACTAATCTTGATCAATTAAAACTTTAATAAAAATGATTAGTGCCTCACTAATCCCATCGCAATTTCACAATTCGAGGTTTTCTTATGACATATCTCCTGACAACGGGATCCCCGAAATTCCAAAATGAGAAATTGTGTTTTCTTTAAACAAAGTCTAATATTAAGGTTAATTTGTTTTCAAAACATGATTAGTGATATCTAAGCTTCTTTTCGCATTTCGGGAATTGAAGAAGGCAGCGATTTTCGGAATTCCTATTTTGAAATCGTCGATATACTACAGTATTAATAATGGGTAAATGAAGATATTTTTTTATGCGAAAGTGCATCTCTAGGCATATCTTTCCATTAAAGCATTAATTTTTCATCGCTTGTATCAGTACGCTCGTCATAACACAAATTAAGGGTTGATAAAAGTCCTATGTTTCAAACTTCATTCTTATCCTTTACATCTGTAGCAAGTTGCATTTATCCAATTTTATACACATTTTCTTTGTAAACAAGTTTCTGATCTAGTTCAAACATCATGGCACCTAAGAAAGAACCCAATAAAAGCGAGGAAGTTACAGAAAGCTCGAATCTAGACGGAGATGTTGTATCTGAAACAATACCGCATACCATCAATTCCATAAAATCATGGAGGAAATTTTTCGAAAGTATGGATTATGAAATTAAGAATTCCCCTCATGATTCCAACAAAAAACTCTTAGACATAGAGGAGTCTGAACTTCACAAAGTAGCTTCACGGTCGCAACTCATGGCTTATAACAACATGATCAGTTGGGTCTTAGAGAGACCAAATGTATAGACGAGAAGGATTCTATATAGCCAAGGGGTTGTCATTCCAAAGTTGAAGTGACAGTGCTGGAGGAGGTCAAGTTGGTAGACCTCCAATAGAGGAAAAACGAACCTTACTAGTTAGTGAGAAAACACATGGCCCATTGTAATATGAAGGCTTATGAACATGATAATTCCCCTTGTGATGACATGTTCAAAGGGACTAGGACCTATGAGGAGGCGTTGGAGAGGGTACAAACACCATTATCCGACTTCCAAGCTAGTTTTCAAACCTTCTAGAAGCATAGACGGAGTGGCCTACCCAAAGTACTGCAAGGAGAAGCAATCACCCTTCCTCAGGAACAAGAGGATACTCCTCGAGGCTTCGAACAAGAAACACAGGATAAAGTCAACCTCGAGGAAATTCCACAAGAGACTAAAAGTTCTTTGAAAAATGAAGAGGCCTTATAGACAATGAATCCAGAGACAGAAACAGAGAGGAGGTCTGAGACACCTCCTGAGTCCAGTAAGTCCACTCCCCCTTCATTACATGTTGTTGATGTCAATATACCTAAGGCCATAGGAGAAACAATATCTAGAGAGCTAGGAAGTCCCATAGATTCCTTAACCCCTTACAGTCCGCCTTTGGAATCCCAAAGATGGGAGCCATATATGTTAGTGATCTCACCACTATCTCTAGAGATGAGATCCCTCCTTCTGATTATTTTTTCAGCAAAAAGAGGAAGGTTGTCCTAAAACAAGAGATGCATATGAGAGAGGGGGGTATGGTGAAGAAGCATAGGGCCTTTGTAGATGGCTAGAATTTGGAAGACGAGGATTTCACCACAGAGGTAGTAGGGTCAATGGGAGTCATGGAAACAACAAACCTTTTTACTATGGAAAACATGAGAACAAGGATAAAGAAGAGTAACCACATAATAAATCAATTGCAATACCAGTTAAAGAATGCTGAGAAAAACATTAGAGAAGAGGTGAATAAAATCTTGGAGTAGGCCAAAGCTGTTGAAAGGCAAGAAATTCAATCACTCAAATCAAGCCTGGATGAAATGAACCAGAGGATACAAGCAATTCAGATGCAGGTTACCGAGCAAAAGGAGCTCATAAAACAACTATAGTCTAAGTTAAATTTGATAGAAGGTTAGGTTGTAGACTTAAAGGCTTTCCAGACCCTCTCGCTGGAATCACATACAAAGATAGAAACCGAGTAGCAAAAATTAATCTCCAAAATAGAGATCATCTAGAATTACTTTCAAGAGGTAATCAAATCCCTTGATAATATTATTTTATTGGAAAAGGAGGCTAAAGCAGTAAGGAATACCTTCTAGAAATTAGTTGCATGTTCAAGAAACAGAGATATGGAGAAATATCTAAATCTTTATGTCACAAAATAGCTAAGAGGAGACATCATGCTCAAGGTATGGGAAACAAACATATCCGAAAACAAGAATATATTCAAAGAAATTAAAGACGACTGTGAGGGAATCTTTGATTCTTTGGATAAGCAAGCATTAGGTACTGAAAGAAATGATTTCTCTGAGCCACTGGGGCAGATAAACAATGTGAAACAACAGTTGAACTTCAAAGAGGGCTTGAAGGAGATTCAGGTGGAAATTTCATAGTTGAAGGAAATCGACGCCAACCTAATAGACATATGGCTGGTACAACCCAATTTAAAATTGCAAGTGTTCAGGTTTACTGATAAAGGTTTTGAAGACCATCTTCCAAATATACAAAGAAAGTTTTATCTGTTTGAGACTAAGGATCTTTCGACACCTCCTATAAATTTTGTTCATTTTCTGGAGAAATGTATTGAATGTATAGCATCAAATGAGGGAGAGACTTCAACTGAACAATGAAGTATCATTTTGAAGCTTATACTATTGAAATGATATATAAGCAAAGTTAATCATGCAACGGTTAAAGTTGCAGTTTTGTAACTATTTTTCTCCTAAAAAGTAGGAGGTTGCTAACCATCAAGCATTGAGGACCTTGTATAAATACAAGGAGTGAAGACTGAAATAGGGATTTTTTCTTTCTCTAGAAGGGAATTTTGACGAAAGTAATTTTGAAGAAAATCTGAATTAATAAAAATGCAGATTGAATATTCCAGATTTTGTCACGTCTGAGTTATGTGTTTCCCTGTCTTTTCATCTTTCTTTCATATATCTAATTGATGAATGCTTGGCTACAATTTAGTGCAACCTCTAATGTGGAAATTATTATTCCTGTTATTTAAATCATCTATAGATTTTCCTCTGTATCGGTTATCAACAGATACAAGACCTGTAAATGTTTAGATTTCAATATCATATGCTTCATTAATATTTTTCTTGTTTCATAGTCTTCTGTTACAACGTGAGATTCCTCTTAAATTGATGCCTCACCTTGTTAATAGCTTTATGTTTTCCCTCATATCATGCATGTTTCCTTTCCTTTAAATTCAACTCAGATACACAAAATGACCTTTAATTTAGTCATCCTATTAATTCATGTTTTAAAATCTTTCTCTTTACATTGTGAGATAGAGATAACGAAGCCTAAAAAGAAAAGAAGAATTGTATCTTCTTTACCTTTTATCCTTCATGACAGTACCAGTTTCAAGGAAACCTAACATCGAACCCGGTCTTTCAGATCAAACCAACATCACTATAAATTTATTTAACACTATCTTACAAAAAAAAAATAACCGGGTTGCGTTAGAACGTTCATGGGCAACAATTGAGAGACATATCAGCATTAAGGAAAACTGGGAATTTCGACAGAGACAGTTGAGGAACCAATTATAGCCCTCACCTTTAATCATTGATTTTTTTGTCCTCAACTTCCTCCATCTTTTCATATGCCTTGATAGTATATTTTAGAGCCTTAAAGTATAAACTCAGGAACAACATATTTTTGGCGTCGTTGCCGGGGAATGGAGAAACAACGATTTTTCCCTAGGAAGAATGACATTGACACTTTTCTTCTTTGATAGTGAACAAAGTTTGAAAACCTTCTAAGGATACCTTTATCTTTCACTTGGCGACTCCACATTGTTTAAGCTGGCTCCTAACTGGAAGAACACCAGGAAGAATCCAGACGACGAGCAGATTTCTCCTTTTTTCCGACCTAGATAAAATTCTAAAATCAAGAAGATACTTCCGGCGGACTGTCTCATCGACAAATAAAAATTATCAACCTAAATTTACATATTCTAACTTTGAAAATCGGCACAGTGAATCAAGTATTCCACCCCCTTATAGGGAATGCTCCGCTGATAAAGCTACAACCCCTAAATTGAATTTGGTCCTGCTTGTTTTTAAGACCGAAGCTTTCTCAGTCGTTTCCTATACCAATAGAAAACGAAGATCTACCTCACTTCCTGCTACAATCGACTCTTCCTCGTTTCTGAAGGTTTGATTTACCACCTCTCAAAACTCAAACAATTATCCTATATATCTCGAATCAACTTCTGTCGATTCTCCTATATTCTCACCCTGTGGCTCTGAAGGAACCAATCCACATTCCCCAAGCTCCTCTTTCTCAAGTTTCCTCCCATTCAATAATCAATTTCTTGAAACCTTTCCTTATAACCCCCAAAATTTAACCACTAAATCCACAATGGTTGTGGCTGGAGGAGGTGGGGCAGGAGGTGCTACTGTAGGAGGTCCGGGGGGAGGAGCAGGCGGCCAAGCAACACCTCTTCGGATATTTTCAAAGGTTGTTGTAAGATATTCCCCTCTGGTTCTACCGGTCCCTCTCCGTGATTTACCAAAAAATGACATGAAACCCCTGCCCCAGTTCACGGGAGAGGGTGATTTAACAACAGTTGAACACAAAAATGTGTTCAATCAATTCGCTAACATTATTGGATTGGAACATGAAGATGTTTACTCTAGAATTTTGGTTCAAACCATTGAAGGGCATGTAAGAACTTGGTTTTGAGGCCTAGTAGTTGGATCTATACCATCATATGATGAACTTGAAAATGTTTTTATCAGACAGTGGGGTGAGAGGAAAGAACATCTTTATTATCTAACCGAATTTGGAGCTCTTCAAAAGAAAAAATCTGAATCAATCCTTGCATTTACCCAACGATTCAACAAATTGTACAATAAGATCCCAACCGAGGTAAAACCCTCACAACCTACAGAGAAAGTGACTTTCCCTAGAGATTTTGACCTTGACAAGTATATCTCACCAAGATGCAATATGATGCCTTGGAAATCAAATCTAAAATGACGACATCAAGGAAACTGAAAGCCAAATTTGAGACTGGAAACAAAGAAATCGGGAGATACAGGGAGCAAGGAGGACCCTGTGGATCAGGAAGATCTTGAGAAGACAAAATGCATGATATGGCTGGAATCATCAAAGAATTGTCAAACAAAATATCGAGAATGGAACTAGATCAAGCTAAGAATGAACATTACCCTAGAAATGAGTTCAGGAAGAACCCTAATCCTCAAAACCACCAAAAACAAATTAATAATGAAGATCAAAAAATCCAAACCCATTTTAAAAGAAAAAACGTTATAGGAGGACAAGACTTGGAGGATTTCTAGGAGTTAGAGGAGGATATGAACAATCTTGGCGATGACAACTTACAACCTTATATAACAAGACATGATTACTAAAAGTCTTTGACTACAGAGTATAGGACTGAGAGTAATAAGCACAACGGTGTTTCAGAATATTCAACCTATCAGGGAATAGCATATGGTATAATGGCCGAGCTCCTCCAGAGGTATAACCTAAGACCTAGAAACAAGTTTTCCACAACCGCTCCAGTTAAAAATATATTGTCGAGGGTTGAAATTGAACAAGTAGTTTCAAAAATCACTGAAAAACAGACTGAAGGGACTAAGACCACTAACATATAGTCTATTAAAACAAAGACAGCAGAAACACCACCCTTAAGCACACATAAACTAGACACCTATGTTTCCTAAACAAGGGCCCCTCAACCAAGGAAAGCTAAAAAAAAAGGGTTGGAGACTCAAACCATGGAAATCAAAAAAACCATTGGAAGTTTTAATCTAGAGAATGAAATCAATAAGATCAAAATCCCTATTCTCCTTGTCGAACTGGACAAAAACCTGATATACCGGAAACAAATTGCTAAAATGATTATTTTTTTGGAAAATGAAAGTCAGGTCAATGTTATAAACATAGAAGATGATAAGCCTAACATCATTTTTGGCCCACACTTCGAAGGTGACAGAGACATTGTTGCCCCTTTCTACATCACTTTGATTGTTTTCGACCATCTGCTCCATAACTGCATGTTAGATTTTGGGGTCTCTCACAATGTGATTCCTAAAGAAATCATGGACAGACTCAGCCTTGAAATCACCAGGACTTATGGAGATTTATATTCATTTGATTCGAGTAAATTCAAGTGTATAGGAATGATAAAGGACTTAGTTGTAAACCTCGCATAGGTACCTGCAAAAAATGTTTTAATGGATGTAGTTGTCGCATATATACCCCAAAATATGACATTTTCTTGTCCCAGTCCTGGGGTGCTAAACTTGGAGGTTCCCTTCAACTTGATATGACATACGCAACAATTCCAATTTTCAGAGGACAGTTCACACGATTATATAGAGAAACCAAGTTAGCATTTATGGTTAGTGACCCTCTCAGCCCAAATAATTATCATGTATATATTGTTGATCATGATTTAGGTAATTGTATATTATCTATAGATGATAATGTTGATTCATGTATAGAAGAAAGTTGTACAAGAAATAAAAAAGAAAAAGAACAAATAGAACAGGATGTATATAGCACTGGTGTTTGGAAAATGTTTTTTGACGGTGCCTCGTCTTACCTTGGAGCTAGGGCTGGAGTAATTTTTTTGGCACCTAATAACCAATTTGTTATCCCTTTCTCTTATAGGCTACAGTGGAACATTGACCACACTAATAACGTATGTGAGTGTGAAGCTCTAGTGTTAGGGTTAGAGGTCACTAGGAGAATGAAAATTAAAAACTTGGAAGTTTTTGGTGATGCAGAGTTGATTGTGAAATAGGTTAATCGACAGTACCAGGCCAAACATCCTAGGTTAAGGTCATATAGAAATTGTTTTTGGGACCTAATTGAATTTATTTTCTCCTCTGTTAATATTCACTTCATTATGAGAACAGAAAATCAATAGGCGGATGCTTTAGCCAAAGCTACTTCGACTTCCACACCTCCCACTACTTTCAAATTAAAATATCATATACAAATGAGACATAGGCCTTCCATACCCAATAATATACAACATTGGCAAGTTTTTGAGGATGATGAAGAACTCTGAAATTTTTTAGAAACAATAGATGAGTTCGCTGAAATGCATTTTGACCAAGAGAACTAGAATGATCTTATTTGGATCATGCAAGAAGGAGAAGACCCCCAAGAGTTATAGGATAAAATCGCTAGTCACCGTATTCTTGTTTTAAAAAATAATCAGATACCCAAGGGCCTGATTCCCCTAGAAGGGATATTTAATCATGATGACATCCCTTTGAGGACTACCTTACAACCTCAGCTGGAAGAGGTTGAAGATTGCAATATAGGTACCAAAGAGAGTCCTAGATTATTTAAAGTGTCCAGATACCTATCTCCCAAAATCAAGAGTAAATATGTTGAGTTGCTTAAAAATACAAAGATGTTTTTTGTTGGTCTTATGACGAGTTGAGAACTTATGATATGACTATCATGGAACATAAAATTCCATTAAAACCAGGTGTCAAACCTTTCAGGCAGATTAACCTTATATTACTATCGGTGATAGAAAAAGAGGTCATAAAACTCTTAGATGCTAAAATCATAGTTCCGCTAAGATACTCTGAGTGGGTAGCTAATTTAGTCCCAGTGAGAAAGAAAAACGGCGAAATCAGACTATGTGTCAATTTCAGAAACCTGAATCGATCATCACTCAAAGACAATTACCCATTACCTAAGATGGATCACATTTTAGAAGAAGTAGTTGGAGCTAACAGAATGTCTATGATTGATGGTTTTCCAGGTTACAATTAGATCACAGTGCATCAGGACGATAAAGAAAAATCTACTTTCACTACCCCTTGGGGTAAATTTATGTATGATAAAATTCCTTTTGGTTTAATGAATGCAGGGGAAAATTTTCAGTGAGCCATGGATATCACTTTCATGGGTGAAATAGATAAGCTCATTGTTATCTATCTCGATGACTAGACTGTGTTCTCCAAATTTGATGTAGAACATCTAACGCACCTTAAACAAACCTATGAGAAATGATGAAAATTTGGTTTGCCACTCAATCCCAAGAAATCTCATTTAGCAATGCAAAAAGGTAAACTCTTGGGCCATATCATGTCTAAAGACAGAATCAAAATTGATCCAAAAAGGGTTGAGGCAATAGATAATATAAATTTTCATAGAAATGTAAAAGAAATTCAGTCTTTTTTAGGAAAAATAAATTTCTTAAGGAGATTCATCCCTAACTTTGCTAAAATTGTAAAATTGATAACAGATATGCTCAAAAAGGAAAGTGAGGTGAGATGGACCTGCGAAGCCAAAGTGTCATTTCAATGCATCAAGAAAGTAATAAGAGAATCATCGGTCCTGGCAAGTCCAGATTACACAAGTGTTTTAAATTTTTTCTTTTGCTTCAGAACATACTATCGTGACTGTATTGTTTCAGAAAAATGAGGAAAGTTTTGAGTGGCCTATTGCGTTTTTTAGCAAAAGTCTCAGAGATGCTGAGTTGAAATATGATATATTGGAGAAACATGCCTATGCAATGGTGAAATCTCTCAAAGATTTTATAACTTATGTGTTACACTCAAAGATCATTACTTATGTACCCTCTAGCTCTGTTAAAGATATCTTGGTGCAACCAGACAACGATGGAAGAAGAGGCAGGTGGTTAGCTAAGATCCAGGAGTTTGACCTAGAAGTCAAACCAACTATGTAACATCCTGCTCTGGTGCACTTACCAAACCTATTCTTTGAGGACACTTGCTCGCAAGTGATCTAGATTTTTATGATGATAAAACTTTTTCCTTCATTATGATGCGTTAAGTTATATGACATAATGTTTTTACTATGTTGATGTAGACAGGTCCTGCTGACTCAATTTCTTTGAGTGTGCAGGGTTTCAGACCTTGAGGATGCAGAGGCATTGGTGGAACTCCCTTGGACTCCGGATTGAGTCAAGGAGTGGGCTATTTGAGTTGTTTCATTTACGATGATATTGTTTCGTTTTGATGATATGCTACTGATTTTATGATATGTTGTTGACATGATCTGACATGATGGTTGATGATGCAGGCTGACGATAGCTTGCTGACCAGAATCACATATGGAGTAAAGGGGCCACACACAAGTTCCAGAGAGATTGAGGGAGAGGTGTGGACAACAGCCCTGCCACAACCTACTAGCACTCTCGTCGTGGCTCGAGCTGTAGGTTAACGATTACCTAGTTCGAGAGGATCCACGATGTCGTGAGGGCAGACTGCGACAGTCGCTCACAATGATTCTAAGGGGCACGCAATAAGGCGGGGGCCTTATTCCTTAGATCCCTTAGTCTCCCACAAGTTCACCTGGTAGAGTGTTGACTCCAGGGATTATAGAGTCTACCAATCCGTCAAGTCAGCGAGTGGCACCCTTGGAGCACGTGGTGCATCCTGAAGGGCACGTCGCCCAAAGAACTGCAAATCGGCGAGTGGAACCCTTGGAGCACGTGGTGCATCCTGAAGGGCACGTCGCGTAACCGAAGCAAACAAGGCGAGTGGCACCCTTGGAGCACGTAGTGCATCTTGAAGGGCACGTCGCCTTGATAATGATGATAAGACAACCTAGATGACCCTAGACCTTAACGCCTGATAAAACATCTTAAAAATGACTCCCCTAATTAAATTGTCACCCTGTTCAAATCAAAACCTAAATTAAAACATCTCTAAGACAAATTTTGACAAGCCCTAAGAAAAGATCCTACAAAAATAACCATAGGGTGTATGCTAAAACCCTCCTAGGTGTTAATTAAAGTCTTCTTAAAAGTAAAGGGGGGTAAAGTAATGGGGGAAATAAATTAAGCGAAACCCTTGGCTTTTAAATGATAAAGAAGAAATA
>ML780768.1:56272-66859 GCA_009831015.1 Picea engelmannii | reverse complement strand
ATGATGTATACTATCCATCCATGGGTGTTGTATATACATGTGCATTTTCCTTCATGTCCAAATAACTTCATCAATCTTGTGGTCCAAAACCCATGACTAGGGTTGACATCAATGACAACAACCAATCTTCCAACAGTTCATTTAAATGAATTTAATGAATTTACTAATCAACTAAGTTTTGTAAAAGTGGAATTTGATGATGAGGGCAGGGCTCTTCTAATCTTGTGCCCATTGCCAGAAACTTGGAACAACTTGGTCATGGTTGTAAGTAACTTTGTCTCTGGTTCAAACAATTTAAAATTTGATGATGTTGTTAATGTTATCCTTAGTGAGGAAATGAGATGGAAAAACACAGGTGAGACATCAGGTAATGCGTTAAACATTGAGAAAATGGGAAGGCAAAAGGATAGAGGAAATGCCTTAGGGAACCGTGATAATTCTAGGAAGGGCATATCCAAATCCATATTTGTAAATATAGAGTGTTGGAATTGTGGGAAGAAAGGACATCTGAAGAAAGATTGTAGAGCTCCAAAGAAACAAAGATATGGACAACAGGAGAAAAATCAGGAAGCAAATGTAACAGGTGATGTGTTACAAGATGCTTTGATTCTTTCCATAGATAATATTTCTAAGTCTTAGGTAATAGATTCTGTTAAAATATTGTGTAACTACAAAGAATATTCTTATCCCCTTTTGTGGATAAAGATAAAATATATTTATTATTGATTAGATCAATCCCCTTTTGTGGATTGATCATGTTGGGCATTGTAATTGACCAAATCCCCTTTTGCAGATTGGTCAAACCCTCATTGTAATAGGATAAATGAAAAGTCGACCCCAAAATATATTAAAGTGGTTATAACCACCTAGAATGAGAAGTCATCCCAACCAGAATATATTAAAGTGGTTATAACCACCCAGGATGAGAAGTCGACCCACCCAAAATGAGAAATTTCCCCAGCCAGAATATATTAAAGTGGTTATAACCACCCAGAATGAGTAGTCATCCCAACTAGTGAAAAGACACCCCAGTTCACACGTGCTATATTGTATAAATAAGAGAGACTAGGGCCTCATTTGGACACACACTCGCTTGTTCATCAAAGTGCAATTTTGAAGGTGCAAATGGAGAAGAAGGAAGAGAGAGAGAGGCACATCTCTGTGAGAGGAATTTTTGTATTGCTTGGTTCATTATCTTGGCATTGTATTGGCTATCTATATTAAAAAAGTTTCGTTGGGTTTTCTTCCCCTTGAGGGTTTCCCAAGATAAATGTTTGTGTACTCTTGTGATCGTGTTTATCTTACTGATCCTATCTATGATATTTTTATCTAGTAAATTTAAAATAACCTAATAATAAAAGAAACTTTAACATGGTATCAGAGCTAAGATGAAGAGAGCATCTTTCATAGGAAAAATAAAAACGTCACTGTTGTCGTACATGAAAATTAGGGTTTTTTTATTAAAGAAGGTTTTCAGACTCAAATCCATATAGAAAGGTGTGCCATACCTCAAGGAACATTTTGGCATCCTCGACGCATTTTTTCAGTGACTAGATCTCCCAGAAAGTGAAACACTAGTTTTCACAAAGTACCAGTGTACCAGAAGTACCAGAAAACTAAAAGCACCAGTCCAGAAATCTGCAGATCAAGTTTGGAGGGGTAAAAGTTGGATTTTATGAAATCTAAACACTCCAAGATACTCGCCTCATTCCAGTGTATATTTTGGTGAGTTCAGTTTTTAAATCCAAGTAATTTGATTCTTTTATTATTTCTATAGCCCAGAGGGCTAGGGTTTCTTCTACAAGAAAGAATAGCTACCAGCTTGAGGATAGAAGATAGGATGGAATGATCTAGAAACTTCAGATCTTGGAAGCATAGGTTGCAGATGATTCTAGATGAGAATGATCTCCTAGAATATGTTAAAGTGGGTGTACCAAAACCAGATGAAGAAGAGAAAAAGACCAAGCATAAGAAGAATGAAAAGAAATCAAAGTCTTTTTATTTATTCACAGTTATATCTAATTGTCTTCCTCATCCTAGGTCTAGTAAATGCATGAGTTGGAATTGTTTTTACCTTTGGATTCATGTTGTGGAATTGACCACTATCTTCAAGGAGCGTGAGATGATGATATGGGATGTGCACTATTATCAGTAGATTGCAGGGAACTATGATGGGGAAAATGGCGACAAGACTACATAAGTGCTTCTACTTCATTCTACATATACAGACTGAAGCTTACTATATGTTAGCAGATATATCATATTGTTTTCCTCACCGTAGGTGTAAAGAAATAAATGAACTGGTATTGTATTTTCCTTTGACTTCCTCTTTTGGCATTGACCATGGTCTCCAATACTTTAGAGTGGCTCTTATATGTATGGCATGGTTTTCATCTTCAAGATGGACTTTTCTGCAATATGTGTCCCATTTTGGTATTCCTTCAAGTGAGCGTGTCTGTCTATTTTCTAGTCTTCCTACAGGCAAGCATGAGAACATGATATGGGATGCAAATTACTAGATTGCAGGGACTCTGATGAGGAAAAATAGCATTAACACTACATAAATGTTTCTTCCTTCTACTTTTAGTAGCCAAATCTTATCATTATGTTAGCAGATGTATCAAATTCTCCCCCTTGCCCTATATAGGCATAATGAAATGATTTCAGATCTCCCCTTCCTCTTAAAGTTTAATATTCAGATTTTTTGCAGACCTACCAGTCATTATGGTGTTTTGACTGAGAACTCAGGCATAGAAATAACATAAAATAAATTAGTTAAAAAAAAAAGGAAACCCTAAATCAAAGGGAGCGACTGGTGGAGGAAGAGATTTTTACCCTAATGACTCTGGCCGCATATTTCCCTCTTCACCATCTCCGAGTCGTGGGCATCAAACTTTTTGTGCAAATCAACAATACCTTCTTGACGACCAATTGAATGTGGCAGGGGATGATTATGGTCTTCTTTTTGTCACGGGAAACATTTTCTGCCAACCCCAACATCTCGACAGTAAGATATTCGAGGATGGCAACAATGTAGACGACCGCACCACCTCCAACCTGCTTGGCATACCACCCCTTTTGAGATATCTAGCTATCCACCCCACCGAAAACTGCAATCTAGCCTTCATGGCACTACTCTCGACCTCAGGATTCCTCAAAGATAGATATGAGACCTATGTGCTAACCAACTGTGCCACCACCCCTGATACTTCAGGCCGGGCATACTTCACTGCGCACAATGGGTTTAAAATGCGATTTTAATACCACCATGAAATGGAAAGTAAATTTAAAGAACACAAGACTTCAAATATCAAAACGGATGTCATTGCACCTCAAAATATGAATATATATGTTTATCAGATTACAAGAAGCAGGGTAGGAATACAAATTACAAATCCATAAATCAGTTGTGACAATACTACTAGCCATGAGAAAAACAATGACTTAATTGACTAATATATGTGTGAGATAGAATACCCAAACCAAGAACTTTCCCGGTGGCATCCACCAATGTAAAAAATAATCACTAATTAAACCCATCTCAACCCTCTTTCACCTTTCAAATCCATAAATTAGTTGTGACAATACTACTAGCCATGAGAAAAACAATGACTTAACTGACTAATATATGTGTGTGAGAGAATACACAAACCAAGAAATTTCCCGGAGGCATCCGCCAGCGTACAAAATAAGCACTAATTAAACCCATATCAACCCTCTTTCCCCTTTCAACCGTGTTTAAGAAGAAGAAGAAGTGACCTGGTTGGTTGTTGGCCATCTTCTCTGCATTGTTGGGATGGATTATCTGCAAGTTTCCCATTGTTCTTCCACTGACAATTGTTATTTGAGGTCCTGGAACAATATTCCAACCAAAACCATTAGAAACTAATCATTAACAACAAACATACAATAAACAAAGTCGGCTCCAAGGCCCTCCATTCCTAGAACACGAGTTACCTGGGTCAACCTAGAAGGGAGATGGCTATGGCCGCCGGTCTCATCCTTCACCCTGAATGCTTCAAAAAAAAAAAAGGAAATGTAAAAATGAGAAGATTAGGGTTAAGGGATAGTTTAGGGTTTAGGTAGGAAGCTCTAGAGGAAACGAGGGCGGGGCAGAGGGGCTTCATGCATGCCCACCCTTTAGTTATTTAAAAAGAAATTTGTTTTTAAATTATTTATGTAATTTATATTTTCTTTTATTTTAGTAATATGTTTTTTAATTTTATTTATTTATTGTTGATTATCGTAAATCATTAGTTATATATTAATTAATGTCTTTATATTTTTTTTATATAATTATTCAATAATAATAATAATAAAACAATTTTTATTTTTTTTGAAATATTTGGGTAGTCAATGGGATTTGAACTTGTGATTTCCCCATTCAAAGTTTTCACATAACCCTCCATACCAACACACCACACATTGTACCTTGGAGAAAAATTAATTAAATTAATTGGAAGGATTAATTAAATTAGTGATTAATTAATTAATATTAATAATAATATTAATTTTTTGGATTAAATTGAAAGTGTTGATTAAGGTGATTGAAACTTAGGTTAAAGTTTAGACTAGATTATTAGTTTTCATAATTAATCAACATTAGTTTGGAAGTCACCTTAATTAGTTATAAACGTAAAGTATAAGGACTTAGACCAAGATAAGTGGGAGGAGGCTTCATGCGCGCTAGGAGGGTAGGTTAGGGGAATTAGTGAGTGGGGTACAGTGCTAGTGTAGCTACCAGACACATGAGTCAATAGTTTTATTAGGCGAAGAAATCAAGATTAGATGCTTTAGCCCTAGCCTAGCCACCTCCCCTAAAGAGAGTAATGTCTATTTACAAACAAGCAAAGAAAAACTTATGCCTAACCCTGTTTTCTAGTTAAGTTGCACAAATGTGAAACATCCTTGAACTCACCCTAACAACTTTGGTTGATGCAGGTTAAATCATACAGGATGGTTAAGACTCAATGGAATCGAGGCACAGGAGCATCATCATAGGAACCTCCAACACTGCTAGCGCCGCCACCACCATCGCCCGAACTAGCTCTCAATCTGCACTTTTTGGAGGCCATAAATGATACTTTAAAGAGGCGACAGCCAGCAGGGATTGAAGTGGAACCCCCACCATATGGAATGGGTAATCCAAAAGCATCAAGGGATTTAGGGGGAGGACCTCCACCCGAAGACATAACTCGAGAATTGCAGAAGATCAAACTTCTAGAGTCTGTTGAGGGTCGCGCCAGTGAATGGGCAGAAGCATGGTTGGAAGGCATGACAAGGTGTTTTTCCTTAAGGAACTATGCATCCACGTCAAAGGCAAAGATAGCAATTTTTCAGTTAAGAGACAACACCTTGAACTGGTGGGGAAACCTGGAAAGACAATTGCATCTTACCCCTAACAGCATATCTTGGGAACTTTTTGAGGAGAGGTCTCGAAGGAAATATCTGCCAGCTTACTATGAAGAACAACAAGTAGGGGCATTTCATGCTCTAGTATAGGGAAACAGGACCGTAGAGGAATATGAGATTAGGTTTATGGAATTGGTCAAGTATGTTTCATATATGGATAATGACCAATGACAGGTAGAACGCTTTGTCTATGGGTTGAACCCTAAGATAAGGGCTATGGTGCGGATGTGGAAACTGTCTTCAGTAGCGGAAGCTGTGGAAAATGTGTGTTATGTGGAGGAACACATGAACTTAACCGAAGGTACGAGATCGACCTTTCTGCATCGTCCTGGATTCATAGGGAAGTCCCCTAGGACATTTCCCACGGGAGGGGGCTCAGGGCCACCTCCATATGGTAACAAAGTTGCACCAAGGATAGTAGCCGCAGGGATTTCAATGGAAGTGAGTGAAACATATCGTTCATCACCAATGATGCAAGCAGGTCCATTACCATCTCAGGGAACAACTAGCAGGGGAAGGGTTTCAAGGGGAAGGAACTCATTTCAGAGACAGTCATATAACAATGCGCAGGTTCAATCTCGTTTTACCTGTTGGGGATGTGGAGGACCCCATTACCAGCGTGACTGCCCATAGTTACAATCAGGATTTGTTCATAGAGATGGAAAGGCCCAGATGGGAAGAGAAAGTAGTAGCCACCAAATTTATGCAACGATTATTAATCGCTAGGCTGAACATCAATCCATGGTGGTGGAGTCATCAGGTATGCTAAATCATATCAATGTTAAGATTTTATTTGATTCTAGTGTGAAAGATGGTTTCATTTCACCATCTGCATTAGAAAAGAGTGGGTTGGCATCCTATGAGCATGATGACTTTAAACAAGTCGAGATGGCTTCGGGGGAAAAACAAGCAGTAGGATCGAGCATTGATAATTGTATAGTAGACCTGGGAGTGTGTACTACCAGGTTGAAGGTATACATTACTTCCCTCGAGGTGTATGACCTAATCATTGGAATGGATTGGTTAGAAGATCATTGAGATTTGGTAGATTGTTTCACAAAAAGGGTGCGTTGTGTTGACGATGAAGGAATACCAATTGAGATCCAGGGTGTATGGAGAAGGGTGTCATTACGCTTTATCTCAACTATGAAGGTTAAGCGATGCTTGAGGCAAGGGTGTTGACTATATGTAGTGGAAGCAGTGAGTGAAAGGAAGGGACCCTCATTAGATCAGTACCCGGTATTGTCATAATTTAAGGATGTTTTTCCGAATGAGTTACTAGGGTTACCTCCTGAGAGGAACATTGATTTTACTATTGAGCTAAAACCTAGTACAAAACCAATTTCCAAAACTCCATATTGGATGACAGCGCCGGAACTTTTTGAATTGCAAATGCAGTTAATAGAGTTACTGGACTTAGGGATAATAAGGCCCAATGTTTCACCTTGGGGTGCACCAGTAATTTTTTTAAAGAAGAACGATGGATCCTTACTACTATGTATAGACTACAGGGACTTTAACCGTTCTACAGTGAAAAATAGGTACCCAATGTCGTGGATAGATGACCTCTTCGATCAGATGAAAGGAGCAACGGTATTCTCAAAGATCGATTTTCAATCAAGGTATCATCAGTTAAGGATTAAGGAAGGCGATATCCCAAAAATTACCTTTCGAACTCAGTTAGGACATTACGAGTTTGTCGCAGTACCTTTCGGATTGACCAATGCTCTAGTAGTATTCATGAGCCTCATGAACGACGTATTCTGAAAGAACTTAGACCGTTTTGTAAAAGTATTTCTAGATGACATCCTCATCTATTCCAAGAATGAAAGAGAACATGAGGGACACTTAATAGTGGTGTTTTCCTGCTTTAGAGAGAACAAATTGTATGGGAAGTTGTCAAAGTGTTCCTTCTTCCAGAAAGAGATCCACTATTTAGGTCATATCATTTTTGGTAAAGGAATCTCTGTGGAACCAGAAAAGGTAAAGGCCATTATGGAGTGGCCAGTGTCAAAAAATGCCCATGAGGTGAGAAGCTTCATGGGGCAAACAAGTTATTATCGGAGATTTGTGGAAGGATTCTCAAAAATAGAAAAACCCATCACCAATTTGTAGCGCAAGGGGGTCAGGTATGAATGGACGGAAGAATGTGATAGTGAATTCATTGAGCTTAAGAGGTTACTAACTAGTGCACCAATTATACAAGTGCCACATATGGAAAATGACTTCACATTCTGCACAGATGCCTCGAATCAAGGGTTGGGGGCCATGCTAATGCAGGATGTAGGAGTAATAGATTATGCATCAAGAAAGTTGGAGAAACATAAAGAGCTATACGCGACTCATGATTTAGAATTGGCAGTTGTAATGCTAGCTCTGAATCTTTGGAGACACTATCTTGTGGGGTGAAAGTTTGAGCTCAAAATAGACCATCAAAGTCTAAAACATCTCTTCACTCAAAGGGATCTAAATGACAGGCAAAGGCGATGGAGTGAGTTTATGAGTGAGTATGATTTTGGTATTTTGTACATCAAAGGAAAGGAAAATGTGGTCATAGATGCCTTGAGTAGGAGACCACATGTCTTCTCCTTGGTACCTTTAAAGGTCAATCTGAGGGAACATGTGTTGACGCAACTCCAAGGAGATAGTTGGTATTTAAAGGTTACTTCAAACCTCCAAAGTGGGAGGTAGTTAGATCCAAAGTATGAAGGATATAGCTATAAGTAGACAGACTGTTAAGATACCGAGGAAGGATGTACATCCCTAAAGATGGGGATATTCCAAGAACCATACTGAAGGAGGCCCATAGATCACTTTATTGTGCGCATCTGGGTGTGAAAAAGATGTACGCAAACATGAGGAAACTTTTCTTTTGGGTAGGCATGAAGCATGATGTAGTCCATTTCGTCACCAAATTCCTAGAGTGTCAACAAGTGAAATCCAACCACCATCACCCAATAGGCCTCCTACAACCACATGATGTTCCTATGTCCAAGTGGGAAGTCATCTCTATGGATTTTGTTATGGGGTTACCACTCACATCTCATAGGCACAATGCCATTCTTGTGATAGTTGATAAGTTAACCAAGAGTGCTCATTTTATTCCAATTAGAGACACTTACGATGTCATTGATGTGGCACGTGTGTTTGTAAGTGAGGTTATCCATTTTCACGGGATACCTAAGAATATCATTTCATATAGGGACTCTAGATTCACTTCTAGGTTTTGGACAAGTTTATAGTCAGCGTTGGGGACTCAGTTGAACTTAAGCATAGCTTATCATTCTGAAACAAATGGGAAAACTGAGAGAGTAAATCAAGTCATGGAATACATGCTTAGGATGTATGTCATGGATAATCAAACCCCAGTGGGAGAAGTACCTACCTTTGGTAGAGTTCACCTACAATAACAGTTTTCATAGCTCCATTGAAATGCCACCCTACGAAGACATGTATGGAAGGCCATGCAAAACGTCATTGAGTTGGGATAGACTAGAAGACTGAGTAACAGTTGGGCCAGAATTGATTCAAGAGATGGAGGAAATGGTGATTTAGATTAGGCAGAGACTAAAGGAAGCACAAGATAGGTAGAAAATTTATGCAGATGCACACAGGACCGACCGAAGTTATGAAGTGGGAGACCAGGTTTTCATTCATATCAGGCCTAATAAGAGTACCATACGGTTTGGGAAGGGGACAAAGTTTTCACCTCGATTTATAGGACCGTTCAGAATCCAAGAGAAAATTGGACCCGTTGCCTATTGTCTCGTACTACCACCCCACTTGCATAAAACTCATAATGTTTTTCATGTATATGTTTTATGTCATTATGTTACTGATGAATCACATAAAATAAATTGGAATGAATTCCAGGTATCGGATGTGGGAAATCTCACGGTAGAACCATTACGCATATTGGACCATAGAGTTCAATAGCTTAGGAACCGTCCAGGATATGCTACTTGGGAAGATGCCGAGACATTATGACGAGACTATCCCTCACTTTTTTTATCACCTCGAGAATATGTTTCTTGGAGGTGGGGTGTATGTAACACTACCTTTTGACTTAGACAACCAGGATTACCTGAGGCCTACATACTTTTATTTTCTATTCACAGTGAAACTATTAAATGATACACTTAAAATTTTAAGATGTATGAACCTTTATGAATGTTTAAATATATTTGGATAATGATGGATACGATGCGATATATAGTGAGAATGTAAATTTTATGAATGTTTAAATGTTATTGATGATGATGGATATGATGCGATCTACTAGGTGAATGCAAATTTTATGAATGTTTAAATGTTATTGATGATGATGGATATGATGTGATATATTGTGTGAATGAAAATCCTATAAAGGTTTAAATTCTATTATAATGATGTTGGATATGATGCACTCTATTTTGTAAATGATAATTTTATGAATGGGTGTCGAAATTGAATTATGGGATATTATGAGATTTATTTCTAACTTGAAAACTTTGATGTTAAGTTGTCGGTACACGGATACCGAATTGGAATGATGGTTGTATGCAATTACATGATGATAATGCATAGAGATGTATGAGTTTATGTTACAGACTAATCTATAGGTTATGGGCTATGAAATAGCCAAGGGATAAGGATGATGAAAGTGGATGTCATGACCACTAGCCGAGAAACATTATGGTATGGATCTTTGTATGTGAAATTATATTTGTTTGGGTGCATTGCTATGATATGTGGACCAGTGCAGGATTTCAGGTGATGAGACTGCCCAAAACCGAATAAACGATGACAAAACTCCCAGCAACACGGTGCCACTGTACGTTCCATTGTAGGGTGTGGACCCTAGTTATGATCAGGAGGGGTGGAGGCATTTCCCACCATGTATCCTTCAAAACCTGAAGTCATGGGAGGATGGTGCTAGCTCACGCTCCCCTAGATGTGTGATGATGATTTTCAGTTGCCTGTTGGGGAAGCTTGGTCGAGATAGTGACACTTCCACTTATGGGTTCTATTTGGAGTTAGTTCAATATAGTTGATGCTCCAAGATAGTCCAACAGAGGAAGGATAGGAATGAAGATGGAAGTAAGTTAGGGAGGAAGGATGAGTAGAAATAGTTGAGAAAGTATGGATATTTGTCTGATGGTGGAATTTAATGTTTTTCCCTTCAAAAAAGAAAAT
>ML780767.1:595847-634868 GCA_009831015.1 Picea engelmannii | reverse complement strand
GGAAAGCCGAAATTTGGACCTTTCGGGGCATATGAATTGATGAAATTTTGACAGAGAAAGGCTTACAGGCTTACCCGATAACCCAATCCGCTTTACTCGATTCGAACTGCCTGTTGAATTCGGAGACCACCTGCCAATCGCTCAAAAGGAGGAACGAAGATTTGAGAATCATGATTGCTGAACAAATTGCGTGTTGATAGATATCCTGAGCGATCTTCGGGCTCTATATAACACTTGAGTTTTAAAATGAATGGATGACCTGTCGAAAATGGTGAATGCATCTGCCAGTGGGAAAGGGGAGAACCTCCGTGCAACCGTATCTGACTTTCACCATATGGCGCAGATTTGAAAATGATTTGCAGTGAATAACGCGCAGGAGTTTTGGAGYTTTYRRTTGRAACCCAYGAAYGAACATCAACTCCCACGACGYKCRCTTTCGRCRGTTTGAACTTGTCATGATTGYAGCRAAATTTGACATATGGMTCGTGTGAAAGCACGAGCTTTCTTTTTKCCCGATCAAACCCTTTCGGCRGTTGCTTGCATTTTAAATCGACCACTTTGCTGACGAAACTGAACGTTTTCGGTGGTTAATGAGCACGCCGGGGGCTCGCCCAAACCACCGAAAKYTGTTGTTTTTCCAATCTCTTGACAAAACCAAATACCAAAGATTTTCTTGAACTATGAAAACACAAAACTAGCTTAAGCATGCGACCAATAGCTAAGATATCCTCTACAAAGTTCAACCGAAAGAACGGTTTTACTTTGGGAGTTAACAGGAGTATCTCCAACACTAGGGTTTTGGTCAATGAGGCATAGTGCAATTTCTGAAGAGGAGGTAAATTTTCAAGCACATTGTGTCAGGTCTTTTTGGATAGTGTAGTCGTGTGGGCATTGGTCAAAAAGACTTTTGGGAGCTTATAGAAGCCCATTATTCTACTGTGTATATTTTCAACTCTGTTATGCTTACGGAAGTCCATTATGTATAGTGCAATTTCTGAAGAGGAGGTCAATTTTCAAGAAAACTATGTCGGGTGTTTTTGGCTAGTGTAGTCACATGGGCCTTGGCCAAATTGACTTGCGGGAGCTTACGAAAGTCTGTTATACTAATCGGTTTGGATTTTATGCCCCCAGATCAAATTGACCACATGTCCCTAAATGGCTTGAGGAGGCGATTTGCAACTCGCGATAAAACTCAAATCGGGACTCAGATGCACTAACCGTAAGTTGCATTGGATTAAGAGCACTGAGCTTCAGCTAGTGGGGCCCCTACGCTATCATTCCATTGACCGAAAAACCATTTGTTGGAGTATCTCCGACACTAGGGTTTTGGTCAATGAGGCATAGTGCAATTTTTGAAGATGAGGTCGATTTCAAGAACACTCTATCGGGCATTTTTTGCTAGTGTAGTCACATGGGCCTTGGCCAAACAGACTTGTGTGAGCTTGCGAAACTCCATTATGCTTCTCAGTTTGGATTTTATGCCCTCGAACAAAATTGGCCACATTACCTTGAATGACTTGAGGAGGTGAGTTGCAACTATTGATATAACTCAAACTAGGACTTGGATGCATGAACCCTCAGTTTATTTGGATGCAGAGCACCGAGTTTTAGCTATTGGGGATCCTACGCTATCATTTTGTTGACGAGAAAACCATTTGTTGGAGTATCTTCAACACTAGGGTTTTTGTCAATGAGGCATAGTGAAATTTCTAAAGAGGAGGTCAATTTTCAAGAAAAATGTGTCAGGTCTTTTTGGTTAGTGTAGTTGTGTGGACCTTAGCCAAACAGACTTGTGGGAGATTACGTAAGTCCGTTATGCTACTCGGTTTGGATTTTATGCCCATGGACCAAATTGACCACATGTCCCTAAATGACTTGTTGAGGCGAGTTGCAACTCGCGATAAAACTCAAACCAGGACTCAGATGCACGAACCATCAGTTGCATTAGATTAAGAACACCAGTTTTCATCTAGTGGGCCCCCTACATTATCATTTCGTCGATCGAAAAACCATTTGTTGGAGTATCTCTGACACTAGGATTTTGGTCAATGAGGCATAGTGCAATTTCTGAAGATGAGGTCGATTTTCAAGAACACTCTATCAGGCATTTATTTATAGTTTAGTCGCCTGGGCCTTGGTCAAATAGATTTGCAGGAGTTTACGAAGCTCCATTATGCTGCTCGGTTTGGATTTTATGCCCATAGAACAAATTAGCCACATGTCCTTAATGGCTTGAGGAGGGGAGTTGCAACTATCGATAAAACTCAAACCATGACTCAGATGCACGAACCGTCAGTTGCATTGAATCCAGAGCACTGAGTTTTAGCTATTTGGACTCCTAAACTATCATTCTGTCGACCAAAAAACCATTTGTTGGAGTATCTCCAACACTAGGGTTTTGGTCAATAAGGCATAGTGCAATTTCTAAAGAGGAGGTCAATTTTCAAGAACAATGTGTCGGGTCTTTTTGGATAGTGTAGTCATGTGGACCTTAGCCAAATAGACTTGTGGGAGATTACATAAGTCCGTTATGCTACTTGGTTTGAATTTTATGCCCCTAGATCAAATTGACCACATGTCCTTAAATGACTTAAGGAGGCAAGTTGCAACTCGCGATAAAACTCAAACCGGGACTGAAATGCACAAACTGCCAGTTGCATTGGATTAAGAGCACCGAGTTTCAGCTAGTGGGGCCCATACGCTATCATTTTGTCGACTGAAAAACCATTTGTTGGAGTATCTTTGGCACTAGGGTTTTGGTCAATGAGGCATAGTGCAATTTCTGAAGATGAGGTCGATTTTCAAGAACACTCCGTCGAGCATTTTTTTCTAGTGTAGTCGCATGGGCTTTGGCCAAACATACATGCGGGAGCTTACAGAACAACATTATGCTGCTCGGTTTGGATTTTATTCCCTCAGACCAAATTGGCCACATGTCCTTAAATGGATTCAGGAGGTGAGTTTTAAATATTGATAAAAATTAAACCGAGACTCGGATCCACAAACCATCAATTGTATTGGATCCAGAGCACCAGATTTTAGCTACTGGCGCTCCTACGCTATCATTCCATCGACCGAAAAACAATTTTTTGGAGTATCTCCAACACAAGGATTTTGGTCAATGAGGCATAGTGCAATTTCTGAAGAGGAGGTCGATTTTAAAGAACATTGTGTCAGGTATTTTTGGCTAGTGTAGTCACGTGGGCCTTGACCAAATAGACTTGTGGGAGCTTACAAAAGTCTGTTATGCTACTGGGTTTGGATTTTATTCCCTCGGACCAAATTGACCATATGTCCCTAAATGGCTTGAGGAGGCGAGTTGCAACTTGTGATAAAACTCAAACTAGGACTCATATGCACAAACTGTCAGTTGCATTGGATTAAGAGCATTGGGTTTCAGCTAGTGGGGCCCCTAAGCTATCATTCCGTCAACCAAAAATCCATTTGTTGGAGTATCTCCGTCACTAGGGTTTTCATCAATGAGGCATAGTGAAATTTTTGAAGATGAGCTCGATTTTCAAGAACACTTTGTCGGACTATTTTTGCTAGTGTAGTCGAATGGGCCTTGGACAAACATGCTTGCAGGTGCTTATGAAACTCCATTATGCTACTCGGTTTCGATTTTATGCCCCCGGACCAAATTAGCCACATGTCCTTGAATGGCTTGAGGAGGCGAGTTGCAACTATCGATAAAACCCAAACCAAGAATCAATTGCATGTATCCTTAGTTGCATTGGATTCAGAGCACCAGGTTTCAACTATTAGGGCTCTTACACTATCATTCTGTCTACTAGAAAATCATTTGTTGGAGTATCTTCAATACTAGGGTTTTGGTCAATGAGACATAGTGCAATTTCTGAAGAGGAGGTCAATTTGTAAGAACATTGTGTCGGGTCTTTTTGGATAGTGTAGCCGCGCGGGCCTTGGTCAAACAAACTTGTGGGAGCTTACGAAATTTTCTTATGCTACTGTGTCGATTTTCAAGTCTATTATGCTTACGAAAGTCCGTTATGCATTGTGCAATTTCTGAAGAGGAGGTTGATTTTCAAGAAAATTGTGTCGAGTGTTTTTGGCTACTGTAGTCATGTGGGACTTGGCCAAATTGACTTGCAGGAGCTTATGAAAGTTTGTTATACTACTCGGTTTGGATTTTATGCCCCTAGATCAAATTGACCACATGTCCCTAAATGGCTTGAGGAGGCAAGTTGCAACTCACGATAAAACTCAAACCGAGACTAAGATGCACGAACCGTCAGTTGCATTGGATTAAGAGCACTGAGTTTAAGATAATAGGTCCTCTACACTATCATTCCATTGACCGAAAAACCATTTTTTGGAGTATCTCCAGCACTAGGGTTTTGGTCAATGAGGCATAGTGCAATTTCTGAAGATGAGGTCGATTTTCAAGAACACTCTGTCGAGCATTTTTTGCTAGTGTAGTCACATGGGCCTTGGTCAAACAGACATGTGAGAGCTTGCGAAACTCCATTATGCTACTCGGTTTGGATTTTACGCCCTCGAAAGAAATTGGCCACATGTCCTTGAATGGCTTGAGGAGGTGAGTTGAAACTATCGATAAAACTCAAACTGAGACTTGGATGCACGAACCCTCAGTTGCATTGGATGCAGAGCACCGAGTTTCGACTATTGGGGCTCCTACATTATCATTCTATCGACCGAAAAACCATTTGTTGGAGTATCTCCAACACTAGGGTTTTGGTCAATGAGGCATAGTGCAGTTTCTAAAGAGGAAGTCAATTTTCAAGAACAATGTGTTGAGTCTTTTTGGCTAGTGTAGTCATGTGGACCTTAGCCAAACGGACTTGTGGGAGATTATGTAAGTCCATTATGCTACTCGGTTTGGATTTTATGCCCATTGACCAAATTGACCACATGTCCCTAAATGGCTTGTGGAGGAGAGTTGCAACTTGCGATAAAACTCAAAGTGAGACTCAGATGCATGAACCATCAGTTGCATTGGCTGAAGAGCACTGATTTTCAGCAAGTGGGGCCCCTATGATATTCTTTCGTCGACCGAAAAAACATTTGTTGGAGTATCTTCGACACTAGGGTTTTGGTCAGTGAGGCATAATGCAATTTCTGAAGATGAGGTCGATTTTCAAGAAAACTTTGTCGGGCATTTCTTCTAGTGTAGTTGGATGGCCTTGGCCAAACGAACATGCGGGAGCTTACGAAACTCCATTATGCTACTTGGTTTGGATTTTATGCCCTCGGACCAAATTGACCACATGTCCTTGAATGTCTTGAGGAGGGGAGTTGCAACTATCGATAAAACTCAAACCGAGACTCAGATGCATGAATTGTCAATTGCATTGGATCCAGAGCACTGGGTTTCATCTATTGGGGCTCCTACACTATCATTTTGTCGACCAAAAAACCATTTGTTGGAGTATCTCCAACACTAGGGTTTTGGTCAATGAGGCATAGTGCAATTTCTAAAGAGGAGGTCAATTTTCAAGAACAATGTGTCAGGTCTTTTTGGTTAGTGTAGTCATGTGGACCTTATCCAAACAGACTTGTGGGAGATTACGTAAGTCCGTTATGCTACTCGGTTTGGATTTTATGCCCCCAGATCAAATTGACCACATGTCCCTAAATGGCTTGAGGAGGAAAGTTGCAAATCGTGATAAAACTCAAACCGGGACTCAGATGCATGAACCGTCAGTTGCATTGGATTAATAAAACCAAGTTTCAGCTAGTGGGGCCCCTACGCTATCATTCCGTCGACCGAAAAACCATTTGTTGGAATATCTCCGACACTAGGGTTTTGGTCAATGAGGCACAGTGCAATTTCTGAAAATGAGGTCGATTTTCAAGAGCACTCTGTCGAGCATTTTTTTCTAGTGTAGTCACATGGGCCTTGGCCAAACAAACTTGCGAGAGCTTGCGAAACTCCATTATGTTGCTTGGTTTGGATTTTATGCCCCCGAACGAAATTGGCCATTTGTCCTTGAATGGCTTGAGGAGGCGAGTTGCAACTATCGATAAACATCAAAACGGGACTTGGATGCACAAAACCTCAGTTGCATTGGATGCAGAGCACTGAGTTTCAACTATTGGGGCTCCTACTCTATCATTCTATCGACCAAAAAACCATTTGTTGGAGTATCTCTGACACTAGGGTTTTGGTCAATGAGGCATAGTGCAATTTCTAAAGAGGAGGTTAATTTTCAAGAACAATGTGTCGGGTCTTTTTGGCTAGTGTAGTCGTGTGGAACTTAGCCAAACAGACTTGTGGAAGATTACATAAGTTTGTTATGCTACTCGGTTTGGATTTTATGCCCATGGACCAAATTGTCCACATGTCCTTGAATGGCTTGAGGAGGCAAGTTGCAACTATCGATAAAAATCAAACCGGGACTCGAATGCACGAATCGTCTGTTGCATTGGATCTAGAGCACCATGTTTCATCTATTGGGGCTCCTATGATATGATTCCATTGACCGGAAAACAATTTGTTGGAGTATCTCCAACACTAGGATTTTGGTCAATGAGGCATAATGCAAATTATGAAGAGGAGGTTGATTTTAACGAACATTGTGTCACGTCTTTTTAGCTAGTGTAGTCACGTGGGCCTTGGCCAAATAGACTTGTGGGAGCTTACGAAAGTCTGTTATGCTACTCAGTTTGGATTTTATGCCCCGAGACCAAATTGACCACATGTCCCTAAATGGCTTGAGGAGGCGAGTTGCAACTCGTGATAAAACTCAAACCGCGACTCATATGCACAAATCGTGAGTTGCATTGGATTAAGAGAACTAGGTTTCATCTAGTGGGGAACCTAAGCTATCATTTCGTCAACCGAAAATCCATTTGTTGGAGTATCTCTGTCAATAGGGTTTTGGTCAATGAGGCATACTGCAATTTTTGAAGATGATCTCAATTTTCAAGAACACTTTGTCAGGTGTTTTTTTCTAGTGTAGTCATATGAGCCTTGGAAAAACATGCTTGCGGGAGCTTACGAAACTCCATTATGCTACTTGGTTTCAATTTTATGCCCCTAGACCAAATTGGCCACATGTCCTTTAATGGCTTGAGGAGGCGAGTTGCAACTATCAATAAAACTCAAACTAGGAATCAGTTGCATGTACCGTCAGTTGCATTGAATCCAGAGCACCGGGTTTCAAATATTAGGGCTCTTATGCTATCATTTTGTCTACCGAAAAATCATTTGTTGGAGTATCTCCAACACAAGGGTTTTGGTCAATGAGGCATAGTGCAATTTTTGAAGAGGAGGTGAATTTTCAAGAACATTTTGTCGGGTCTTTTTGGATAGTGTAGTCATGTGGGCCTTGGTCAAACAAACTTGCGGGAGCTTACGGAAGTCGGTTATGCTACTGTGTCGATTTTCAAGTCCGTTATGCTTATGAAAGTATGTTATGCATGGTGCAATTTCTGAAGAGGAGGTCGATTTTCAAGAAAAATGTGGCGGGTATTTTTGGCTAGTGCAGTCACGTGGGCCTTGGCCAAATTGACTTGTGGGAGCTTACAAAAGTCTGTTATACTACTCGGTTTGGATTTTATGCCCCCAGATCAAATTGACCACATGTCCCTAAATGGCTTGAGGAGGCAAGTTGCAACTCGTGATAAAACTCAAACCGGGACTCAGATGCACGAATCGTCAGTTGCATTGGAATAAGAGCACCGAGTTTCAGCTAGTGGGCCCCCTACACTATCATTTCGTCGACCGAAAAACCATTTGTTGGATTATCTCCGGCACTAGGGTTTTGGTTAATGAGGCATAGTGCAATTTCTGAAGATGAGGTCGATTTTTAAGAACACTCTATCGTGCATTTTTTTCTAGTGTAGTCGCATGGGCCTTGGCCAAACAGACTTGCGGGATCTTGCGAAACTCCATTATGCTGCTCGGTTTGGATTTTATTCCCCCGAACGAAATTGGCCATTTGTACTTGAATGGCTTGAGGAGGCGAGTTGCAACTATCGATAAAAATCAAACCAATACTTGGATGCACAAAACCTTAGTTGCATTGGATGTGGAGCACTGATTTTCAGTTATTTGGGCTCCTACTCTATCATTCTATCGACCAAAAAACCATTTGTTGGAGTATCTCCAACACTAGGGTTTTGGTCAATGAGGCATAGTGCAATTTCTAAAAAGGAGGTTAATTTTCAAGAACAATGTGTCAGGTATTTTTGGATAGTGTAGTCGTGTGGAACATAGCCAAACAGACTTGTGGGAGATTAGATAAGTCCATTATGCTACTCGGTTTGGATTTTATGCCCATGGACCAAATTGACCACATGTCCCTAAATGGCTTGTGGAGGCGAGTTGAAACTCGCGATAAAACTCAAACCAAGACTTAGATGCACGAACCATCAGTTGCATTAGATTAAGAGCACTGGTTTTCATCTAGTTATGCCCCTACGCTATCATTCTATCGACCGAAAAACCATTTGTTGGAGTATATCCGAAACTAGGGTTTTGGTCAATGAAGCATAGCGTAATTTTTGAAGATGAGGTCAATTTTCAAGAACACTTTGTCGAGCGTTTTTGGTTATGGTATTGGTATTAGTATGGTATGGTATTGTATTGGTATTGGTATGCATATCATTGCTAATGCAAACCATTGTGGTATGCAATGGTATGGTATTGGTATTGGTATTGGTATTGGAAATGTTATTGGTATGTCATGGTATGGTATTGGAAATGGTATTGGTATGAATATCATTGTCAATGCATACCATTTCCATTGAATGGTATGCAATGGTATTGGTACTGGTATGTAATGGTATGGTATTTCTATGGTATTGGTTTTGGTATTGTTATTGGTATTCAATGGTATGGTATTGGTATGTTATTGGTATGGTATTGGTATGTTATGGTATGGTATTGGTATTGGTATTGGTATGGTATGGTATTGGTATTCTATGTAAATTATTTTCATCCCGTGTTTTTCTTATGCTAATTCTATCTCAATTGTTGAAACAAAATTCATTTCATGCTCTGTTTTTTAGGATTTGGCAATTAATTGTTTCAGTGTTTCTGTAGGTGAATTCACATTACAGTGCTCACTTACCCTCTACCTTTGTTTTCCTCAATCATCACACTACAAGAAGAATGTCATGTTTAAGATTTCTTCATTCTTGAGGTGCATCATGAGTTTGAAAAAGTAGTGAAACACCATGTTTTACCTCCCCTCACAAGTTATGAAATTTTGGATGATGAAATCTACCTCTTTCCAAGGTGAAATCAACAAGTCCATTTGAATTCCTTTTTGTATGTCAGGCATAGGAGAGGCATTTGTTAGAAACTGAGGATAACTATCTATTGGTAGCTTCAAATTATTTAACCACCTTCCACCTTGCAAGGGGATCCCTATGGGTCAACTGATGAACTCTTCAATTACAATTCGGGTAATTTGTTGCATTGATGCACTCCTACTATTGAAAGTTTTAGCAAATTCCAATCCAATTCCTAGGTCCTATCCTTGTAGCCTCTCGAAAAATGAAAACCAACATGCTTTTGCAAATATTTTCATTACCTATGGGTTGGCTACAATTATCATTGTATCTTCAAGATCGACCCCCTTCACCGATCCTCTGGTGGTGCACTATATCCATAGGTGAGTTTGCAGAGTTAAATGGTGCTCTGAGGTAAGTTCTTTGGGGTTGAATTGTTGAATTGTAATTAAGTTCTATAATATGTGGGTAACCATATGAATAAATGATAGGATTATATAGAACTCAACAAGAGGATGGAGAGAAACAAGTGGCATGACATTGAAATTGATTGTTATTGATTGCAATCAATAACAATCAATTTCAATCTCTTTACATATGTTCCCATCACATCTCATGAACTTATCAATTTTCCTAAATTTTGTTGTACCAAATCATAAAGCTAAAAAACTTAAAGATCCATTCATATGGATAGCTTCAAAGAAGCATTCATATGGCTAGCTTCAAAACTTAAAGATCCATATTGATGCATGCATTGGGTTTTTTCATTTCTAGATGAGGGATATGTTAGAATGTGTTTTAATGTTGTCTAGTGGATTGATGTAATATTGTAACTAGTGTCATAATGATGATCATTATAACATCATTTGTGGGGAACTTATACATGTAACTAAGCTTCACTAGACTTTAGTAACATTGCACATGTGCACACGAAGGTAGTTTTGGGGAGTACTTAATTTCCTAGTGACCAACCCCTTATGTAATGGTGACCTGCACTACTAGGTCCTTTTTATCCACCACTTATCCCTTATCTCTTAATGAGATTATTGCTTACCTTTATGGTTTGGTGTTTTTTGTTAGAAAAAAGAGGATCACATAGCAATAATATAAAACAGATGCAAAAATAAAACATATGCCCCTTTATTCCATATTCATTGAACTCATCGGGTACATACATCACACAATATGAGTAAATAAGGCTATACAGGTATTACTAGTCCATGCTATTAGATCATATGAGTATCAACTAAATGGAAATCATTCATGCAATGGTTGTATAACCTCTACTACCAAATTACACTGGTTCTAGTAGTAGGTTTATCATTGAATAGGCATGAATATGGGAAAGCAATATGACTGGTAACATGTAATGGAAGCTTATTAGAGAAACAAGGCAATCAACTTTCCCTTATTCATTGATGTCATTGCCTCAATAAGATTGGTATAATACATCTAATAAGTCAATTAGTCTTAATATTCATACTATATCTTCCTAAGAATGATACCACTCTAATCATACATAAGCTTCATAGTGAGTTCGATAACCTGTAGATACGAGTTATGCTTTGAGTGCCATATCACATAGTTTCCATAACAAGAGATTAGTAATAGAGAGCTTAGTATGATTCCAATCATTGTGTTGTTTAGTAATGTTTGGTATAGGCTAAGAATAGAAAGAAGAATGGTCACAAGAAGGTGTGAGGAGGATTCCTAGAGTAGTGTGCCCTTGGTCAAAGTCATAGGAAAATTGTAATTAGAATTAGGGAAAAATAGAAACAAAAAATGCCTTTTTATTTTTCTGTTCATAAGATCATCATATATGATAAAAGAAATAAACAAATTTAATTAAAATAACTAGAATTGATGGCTATATAAACTTATATGATGAAAGGAGCAATCACACCTGATCTGATGAACTGGTCGACAGTACAGTTGGAATGGTTGGCCCTGTGTGTTTCTCTTTAGATGTATGGCCCTATATTAGTCTTGAGATTCCCTCAATCGACGAAGAAATATCTTAAAGTACTTTCCAAAATCATTCGACCTCCATAAATATCTAAAAAATCAATACAAGTAATATTTGTAGTGCATTATTTACTCTAAGATGCATTTTTATGAGAGTGTCAGAACATACCTGAATGAGCTCCTCTTGGTTTCGAGAATAATTTATTGGAGCCACGCGTCTAATATTTGATCAAATTGCCTCCCTTGATTTGAAGTAGCAACAACGAAGTCAACATTGACTTTGTTGTTGCTCTGTTGGATCGAGGGAGGTTTGCTCCAAGATTAAACAGCTCCAATAAATTATTTTCTATTGAACAGGGCCAATGACGTGAAGGTGGAAGCTCTTATGGCTCCTCCCCCCCCCCTCAAATCACTCTCAATTCCCCAATACCCAACATATAAATCTATTGAGGTATTTACAACAAAAACAAACATATATACATACCAATATTCATAACTGTTTACAATGAAATAAAATGTTTCATTGATCCATTTGGAGTGAGCAAAATATGGTGAAAATAGATTTTATATTAAATAATTATTAAAATATTCATGTACATCATCATTTAGTACTTTTAGCCGACCTCTTCTTCTTATCTCTATAGTTACTAATCATTTCATCAATATCTACGTCTTCGTTCTCTGGGTGCTCTTCAAAATCTGATTGTGATTGCATCCTATCATGCAGAGCACACCTAGTCGCGGGGTACTCATAGTGTAATGGAGGCCACTGTGATGAGGCATCACTTACAAAAAAAAAAAATACAAAATCTAAATGGCCAGTTTTTAAATATCATTGAAATAATTCAGTAATATTAAAACAAACACCTACAATGTCATTATTTACCTAGTGCACTGGTTGGCACCATTGGAGTGGTTTCCCCCGCGTGCTCCTCTTCAACTGTACGAGCCTCAAGTACGAAATTATCTTCCATTGAGACCACAAAATTTATAAGGATAATCATAAATGTATAAGTAAAAAAAAATAGAAGTAAAAAATGTATAACTACAAAATTATTAAGTATATGATTAAAATACAGCCATATTACCATCATGTTCCAGCTCGGTTGTAGCACCATCGTGGGGCTGCGCCCCCATGGAAAATTGGGACTGAATGGGATCAGAACCATCTTTTAGTTGCAAACTGCTATCAATGCACTGCTCTCCAATACTAGTGCGTTCGTTGACAATGTTGCTCCCCTGATTAAAACAAAGTTGTAAATATTAATAATATCCAACATGACTGTATTCTTTTAATAATAAAGGTTAATGTGGATTGAATTTTATTTACCTTATCCTGCAAAGTGGTTCTTGGTATCTTCCCCAAGATTTTTCGATGTTTAACTACCGCTTTATATCCGTACTTGTAACCAAGGTTGAGGTCTTCCTTCGTGGTTTCAGTATCAAACTCGTCACCTTGCATTACATAAGAGTATGTATTTTTTTATGTTATTCACTACAATTACCTAAAAGTTTTAAGGCGATACAAATAAGATATTTAGGTACTTACAATTCGTGACTGCAACTTCAAGTAGCCGCCCTGGCCTAGCCTGTGCTAAACACATTTGGAAAGACTTGCTTTTGTGGCCTTTGACGTGTCAATCAACCTATCATCAAAAGTTTCAAGTATGTTAATATATACCACAATTTTATTTACGTCTAAAAAAAATTGAAGGTATTCAATTGAAATTGTAATTTACCTTTTGGGACCAAAGGGTGTTTTTCTTTCATCTGTAAATTTCTTCTCTTTTGCATCTTCAATGAGGGCCTTCCACTCCCTCTCTGGAATCATCAGAGGATTCTCATACCTATCATTTTGTTTCAAGTTATTCCTATATGTTTCTCACGTATATTTTAAATATTGGCCAGCTGCGGCGGTGGCCAAGGTCTTATTAAATGTATCTACACCAAAAAGGCTTTCTAGATAATCCATCAAGTCCTTTTTTAGGTTGGAATTCTGGGAATTCCACCTCTCCCGTATGGTTGGCCCAAAAATCAGTAAAGCCTTATTCTCCAAGGAGTTGTAAAAATCATTGTTCCCTACACCCAAAATGATTATATGATTATTAATTTAAAAATAATAATTTAGATGATTTATATTTGTCTACATAGAGAACATGAAAAAAACAAAATTTTAAAAATTACCTAGGAATTTAACCTTCTTTAATGTAAGCCCTTCCTCGTTGACCCTAAAGGTTCCCTTAAGGGTCCCTGTGTTGGTCACACGTCTTGCTTTAGGAAAAACAACCAAATAGTTTGTCAAATCATCAGCCTAATCTCTGTCACCATCTCTAGAGCCTACTTGTGTTGCCCCTTCCTCGGTGTGCATGTCGTGGCTCCCACCTAATGGTGTGGAAGGTGGAGATCTAAATAGCTACATCCTGACAACTATACAAGGGTCTGCGTTGGGATCCTGTGGCATCTGTGCAACTCCAATACTACCGATACCATGCATGTCGGTGTCAGCATGATCCAAAAATATCTATATAAGAAAGAAAACATTTTTTCGTTTAGATAATGTAAAAGTTAAAAATCAAGCTTTCATAATTGATCTTATGACATAAAAATAAAACCACTTGAAATTATGGTTATTACCTTATATGTCTTAAGCCTTGTCATAACTTCTCTGATCCTTTCTTCAACCTCGGGAGTTTGATCTAGAATATCTAACAAGTGAGCTAGTTCCTTATTTCCTTTATTTATCTTTTTTCTTATTAAAACCATAGGGTCGAGGGATTCATACAAATCTCTTTCGCTAAGTGAATCATCATCAACATCATGTCCCTCCGACTACATATTCGACAAAATAAATTATAATTCAGTTATGTAAACAAATAAAATAATTGAGCGCAACATAAATAAAATGCAAATTAAATGAAATTCAAAAATTGTTGTTCATTTACCTGTTTAGAGGCCGCTTTTGATTTACCACGATCATCCTGCCACATTACAGTAAAATTAGAACCGTGATCATTGTCATGAGAAATAAATTCAAATTTATGAGAAATTCAAATGTTGATAACAAAAATAGGACACACTGAGTACTAAACAAACCAAAACTCTCCAAATGGATTAACACTGTACAAAACATAATGAAAATCATAAAATATGAAAGTCATTTCTTACAGGTTGGGTAAAATAGTATACATACCGCCCCCATAATAGCAACATCTATATCTATTTGATTCAAATTGTAATCAATCAATAACTCTTCCCCTGCAGATATTAATTTTATTGCACATACAAATACACGGTTTCCTTCACGCCCCTCAAATACACAATTGGGTCACTTATTTTTGGTCGCGGGTCATGTATTGTTTATAAACCTTGCATTTTTCCCCGTTTCTTTTGGCCTTCTGTCAATGTAGATAGTTGCTCCTTTATTTTGATCATTGTCTTTTAGCTGTATATAATTTGTAGCCAAGCCATATCTTCACATACTTTTTGTATATTGTACTATTCATATCCAATATTTGTAGATATAAAAGGGTCCGATGTACTCCATTAATTCAGTTAATCTGTCGTAACATACCTTTATGCCATCCATGGAAAATATCCCCAAACCATGTAATGACGATGGATCAATCCGATATATCCTTTCGTTTACACAAAAATCAGTGTTTATTTCAGGAAGATCCTTGGGTACCCATTGTTTCACTATATGTTTGTACCTCAAGGGCACCTCGATGTCGTCTATTCTCTCATGATCATAATAACATGATCCCCCTTTCACAAGAAAAAATTCAATGCGTCTATGGAATTTTCTTCTGATCTTCTCACCTCTAGTTGATATCCACCTGTTAGACCTAATAGATGTCTCACTTTCCTCTATTCTACATGAACTTACCTCACTCAATGAAGATATATCTGACAAACACCTATTTTCTTGTACGTCCTATAAAACCATTAATGACAGAAACAATCAATCAATCAATATGTAACACTAGTTCATTACTAGTATCCTATTAGTATCACAGTAAGCTCATAATGATTACCATAGTGTTACTCTTTCACAATTGTATTATGCTCTATTACTAGTGGTATACTATTTGGGAATTATAGGGGCATGTTTGGAGTCAAATGACATCAACACCAAGAAAGACAAAGCATTTTGAGATATTTTTAGTTTCTTACAAATTCATGTTCTATGACTCTCCCTGTCTAGTGTTTTCCATATTTCTGAGCTTTGGACTTGAAATGGTTAGAGTGGGATAAGGGGAACTCATATAATCTATTTTTTCTAGTGAAAAAATGACCCAAACTCGATAGGAACTATGCAAAAAATTAGGATTCCACTTCTATGTTGGGAATTTTTCTCATGTAACTTTACCCTAAGAGTTTTTGGACAATTTAAAGACAACCCAAATCATGGTATTTCTGAAAAAAATGAACAAGAAAGGTGGAACTTTAACTCACCGAAAAGACTACCCTTGTTGGAAATATGAATATTATTTCAAATACATGAATATGCCAATACTAGACTACAATGCTTATGTTGAACACTTAAGTGGACCCTAATAACACTGATAATACAAACGGAGGTCATGACTAGGGAAGAGGGAACCGAGGTGGCTAAGGTGGAGGATGTTATTTCTCAACCCAAGGAGAAGAAACAGTAGAAAGGTAAAGGTGGCCTATACATGTCGAAAGGGTGCAAGCAATTGAGAGTAAAGTACATTGTTAAGTAACAAATACAAGAGTTGTTATTGATTCGTAACCCATCAATGGATACAAAATTGTAAAGGATAAGGCATGGGTGAGAGTTATTGACAATGGGATAAGTGATGTTGTTGTTGTCCATTACCTTGAATCACTCCATCCAAAAAATGAATTTTTTTTTAATTACCTTGACTCACTCCATCCAAAAAGGACAAATGGGACAAGACATTATTCAAAGGCCACGATTACATATTGGTCGGACTAATGGTGATCAATGGACATTGCAGCTAAGTATACATTGCATGGGATTCATTATGACATTTGTAATTTTCACAACTCCTAAGGTATCTTCACAACTCCTGAGTTCGTTCACAACTCTCGATGAAATCTTACAACTCTCAGGGAATTGGTTAGAATGGAATAGGCAGTTTGGGGATATTCTTCATGCACATGGACCTCTCATGCCATGCCACATTACAAATATTGGAGTGGTCAACTTGTTTGCACATTTGGAGGCATGTGTCACATAGTTTGATGGATGACCTCCTAATTTGATCGATGTTGGATATTGATGAGAAAACATGCTTCCTATACAAGACCTTGATGGATTATATTTTTGTGGAAATGAACTTGGGAGATGGATTGCTTGAAGGAATTGATATCTAGGTGGGGAATTTTTCTTATTGTCAGGATATATACAATGTTAAGATTCCTTTTTGGTGCTCCATCCTTCCTATGTATGGTCACCTTTGGTAAACGCTCCCTAAGAAATATACACCCAACGATCAGGAAGAAGATGAAGAGTGAATAGAGGACATTGCCAAGGTCACAATTGATCTATTTCAAATAGATCAATTTCACGTCTATTTAAAATTTATCAATTTCACGTCTATTTCAAATAGATCAATTTCATGTCTATTTAATAGTATTTAAAATTGATCTTCTATGTCTATTTCACGTGGATGATATTTATTTGTAATTAGATATATATTATATGGCAAAGAATGACCCTTCCCGGGTTTTAATTAGTCATCTGCTTAAAAGATAGGATAATTGGTCCTTCGACATAAGAAGTCTTCTTCTTCCCAATAAGGCTCATGATCTCCCTTGGTCCAAGTTACTATGAATTGACAGTGCACTTCTCCTAAACAAGATGATGCATCTCAACTCAACACTTCTTTAAGACAAGATATCCTTCCTCAACCTACTGAAATTACTCCTCCTCTTGAACCTAGGTCAACATAAAAAACCATCAATTCACTCCCTCTGACACAAGAATTGGGTGATGTACCTATAGATTCCCCTTAGATCCACTCTTACCTCATAGGTTGCCTCAAAATTAAGGAGAAAGTGAAACTACACTCAAGATTAATTTACACTCGTGAAACCCAACTATAGGCCAAGTTAATTCACACCCATGATGTCTCAGTGGAAAATTACATCCCATGATGGGTTATAGTTGGGCATTGTACCTTCACCCCTCTCACATTGACTTGAAATGCAATCAAATTCCTTGGGAACTTGTGTCATTAATGAGAGAAACCTTCCTCCTCTATGTTGATCCTTTGTCTTATCCCTTCCAATGTTGTACCACCATCGATGAGTTCTCTCTTGAACTAATTGTTATTGTGTTGTTGGATTTAGTGAACTTGGCTTTGGTCGTTGAACCTATGGGTGGAAACTCATTTCCACTCATTTTGGTCTCCTAAAGAGAAATTACCATGGGGCACTTGGTCATTTGATAGATAAAACACAACACAATTCACTTATTTAGCCACCCTAGTCCATCTAACTATTCTACACCATTCTCTCTTGGAAGTTGTATGCATGGGGTTAGCTTAGCATTGTGTTGGTCCTCTCCCCTTGGCATAGTTTGTTGGAAATCTTGGATTTTATCACATCTCTAATTGGGGATTTTGATTCACATGTAGTAACTAACCTTCTCTTGGGAAGTATACTAGGTAGATTAGATGCAATACTTTGAGAGATATGTAGGAACTTGGGGCATGACCTGCATCTTTTCTTTCTATTATAGAAGTACAATAATACTACAATAGTAGTATATTGTGACTTTTATAGGGTAAACACTCATTGTACCAAGGAATGCCATAAAATATTTGCACCTTCTAAGAGATTTTAAAAGAATATGTTCATAGTATGCTTAGGGGGGAGAAAAAATTAGGGCCAAAATCAAAATCATAACTAGAATCAAAATCAGGATAATCGAGTGTCAATGAATGATGTGAAATGTCTTCCACCACAGTTTTAGAGTTGTAGCAGAGTGAGAAATATTGTACACAATTTTTTGTAGTCGCGTTAATCGTGGTGCAACCACATGCTTCGAGTAATTGAGATATTTATGTTTGACATTCTTAAATAGAAATGAAAGTTGTGTCCATAAACTTCAGAGCTAGAAAACCTTCCAGACATCATATTTGAGTTAATTCCTACTTAGTTTTTAGTTATGCATTCTTACCATGAAATGAAAGGAGGTATTGGGAGGATAGGAGGGACCACCTAGGTGGAACTTGGCCATTGAAGGGATGCTTATATTTATATATTTTATCAAGAGTAGGTGTAACCGATGGATTAATTTGGTAGGAACTTCACTTTAGGTTATGGGCCAATTCTTAGATGCTAATGAAAGAGGGATTAATCTACCCCATTACCAAAATTTTAAAGGTTCTACTATAGAATTAGGTTTTCTTGTGCTCTTGTTGGATGGGCATAAGCAATGCAAATAGAGCATAAGAAGAATTGGGCCCTCAATATAGCCTAAAATTTTCATCCAATTTTTTATTGTCATCCTTTTTTAGATCATTATCCACTTAAAATTAGGGAGAATAGTGTGAAGCATGGGTAGGGTTTCTTCTTGGTATCCATGAGACTACATGGCAATGCTATAAAAAAATGAGAATACAGAGAAGGGAATTAAACAACTTACCATTCTCTTCGCCCTATGTTTCCCTCGAGCTCTCTCTCCCGGTGCCCTCCGTGAGCTGTGTCTCCTTCCTAACCCTGCCCTCGATCTCTCTGTCCCGTCCGGTGCCCTCCGTGAGCTCTCTCTCTTGCCCAGTGCCCTCCGTGATCTCTCTCTCCCGGTGCCCTCTACAAGCTCTCTCTAACCCTCCTTATGATCTCTCTTGCCCAATTCCCTTCCTAATTCTCTGTCTCCTTCCTTCTCCGACGTTCCCTCCAACTCACGAGTCGTAGTGTGCCCTATTATCCTCTACTCTAGCTTATTGGGGCTGGATTCTACTATGCCACGTCTCATGAATGGGCGCGAGTTCAATACATCTCATGAATGGGTGCGAGTTCAATATTGAAATTTGGTTTTAGTTTTTATGTTTTGCTTTATTGTATTTTTTTATTGTTTTATTATATATATATATATATATATATATATATATATAACCACAATGTTATAACAATGTTTTGCTACAACAATGTTTTTCTAAGTTAGAACCACCTCAATGACAACCCACACCTAATCCTTAACATGACATAAATCATTGTTCAACAAATCATGTGCATTGCCTTACTAAAAGATTAGTATGCATAAATTTGTGCTAACTCATAACCAAATTCCTTAGATCATCAACAAAATATCTTAGTTGACTCAGTTATCATGCTTATGACCTATGATGAACCAATTTTATGAGGTACACTCTAGTGCCACTTACATAGAAAAATGGGTTTCCAAAAAAACCAAGAGTTCAATATGCTTCTTGCCAACTTTGTGATGATCAAGTTGATGGTAGATTCTATCAAATCACTTGTATAAATATATCAAGATTTCATAAATTAATCAGCAAACACACCATGCACTATACTTACATAAATTTGCATCGATCTAGTTGTGGAATTGAAATCTATTACAACTATATTCACCATCAAGGTTTATAGTGATTCCTTGCATCTATTTGCTCCTTGCAATTCTTGTATCTCATTATTTTGTACCAAAAATAGATGTATATTTAATAAAAAATCACTATGTTGATCTATATTATCTCTTTTGTCTTTGTTGTCTCCATGTTTCTTTCTTTGTTTGAGTTTCTACAATGCACTACGCTCAATGAATTTAAGTGGCATAACTTTGTAATCCCTTCAATATGCTTCCACTAGTCTCATCCTGTTACATTACTTGAGATCCTATTTACAAAAGCTCACCATCCATTGCAACTCTTCATCGTCACTAAAATGTTTGTATGCACAGTGCAACATAAGTTTTAGTTCTAGCCATTTTTATCATAGTTGAATGGACTACACACCTAGGGTCACTAATTCCATACCAAGTTATAATTCATTGGTATAGTAGCGAAAAGAATTCAAGTTAGCTTTGAGGGATTGTTTTAGTTCTTGCCATTTTTATCATAGTTGAAGGGACTACACACCTAGGGTGACTAATGTCATCCCAAGTCACAATTTATTGCTATAAGCGCTAGAAAGAATTCAAGTTAACTTTGAGGTAGTCTTCAAATCTATTGATTGTTATTAAAGCATTATATCTTTGGTTGACCTAGGGATTTAATTCTATAATAGTTGATATCATCAATATCACATCCAAGCTTTGATATATTGATATCTTTGATATGTCATGGTACTACTCTTCCAGTGGGTGCACAATATCACAAGGATATGTCTTCTTGCCCTTCTCCATTGGATGAGCAAGTCAACGACAATTTTCTCATGTGGATGAGTAGTTTGGTGGAAACATTCTTTCAAGTTGTTAGGTACACTTTTGTATTGAGTTGGATCATCACAACACCACTCTAATTTCTTCCAACTATCACTGACTAGATACTTGGTTAAAGGTTTTCTAATTTTTCTAAAGGAATGGGGTTAAGGTATGGGAGGGTTTCGATACTTAAGGATGCTTGATGTCACCACATAATACTTAAGGAGGGTTTGATTATTGAATTACCAAGTCGATTTGATGTCGCAGAAGCTTCAATTCACCCACCACAAATGTCATCTTGCACTGACCCCGCATAGTGAGCAGTGAATGGGGCCAACGTTGAAATTTCTTCAACTATGCATGTATGCATCAAAATTTAACATGGTTAGAATAGACACATACCTTGACGGTATGGGAGGGTTTCAAGACTCAAGGATGTCTGATGTCCCGACCACATAATCTTTGAGATCGTCCATGTTTGCAACAACATTCATAATGGGTGTCTCATTGTAAAATGTCGTTGTTTCCATCTGTAGAATATTTGTTGGAACTCTCTTGAAATGTCATGGAACTTCTAATTCAACCACCAAAAATGTCATGCACCGACCTCACATAGTGAGCAGTGAATGCAGGGGCCTTTCTCCCCCACAACAAAATACATGTCACTAAGCTATGCTCCATTAAAAAATACTCCAATACCTATCCATAAGGAGGAATCCATCCCTATTTTTAGGTAACTAGATAAACCTAATCATAACCACCTCATAACTACCTAGTGGACCTTCTTTAATCTAGGGCCAAATTACATTTATTCGATGCTCACTAACTAGAGGGCCTTATTTAATAATAACAACCATAGTGGACCAAATCCACTTTGCATTGAATGACCACCTTAACTATACCATTACTAGTCTAATGGTCCTTTCGCCCCCCTCAAATCCCATCCACTTTAGATTGAATGAACACCATAACTATACCATCACTATTCTAATGGGCCTTTCTCCCTCGCTACAAAATACCTCTCAATGAGCTATGCTCGAACACAAAATAATCCAATACCTATCAATAAGGAGGGATCCATCCATATTTTTAGGTAATTATATAAACCTAATCATAACCACATCCTAAATACCTAGTGGACCTTCTTAAATGAGGCCACATTACATTTATTCCATGCTAACTAACTAGTGGGCCTTATTTAATAATAAAAACCATAATGGACCCAATCCACTTTACATTGAATGACCATCATAACTATACCATTACTAGTTTAATGGGCCTTTTTCCCCTCCACGCCCCGAATCCAATCCAATTTAGATTGAATGACCACCATAACTATACCATCACTAGTATAATGGGCCTTTCACTCCCCTCCCAACACCTCCTGCCTATTACACCTCTAAGAAGGATCCCAACATTCCATACCCCTTTGGAAAGTGTTTCCCTCAATGCTTGTAGTGTGGATGTACAATAATAAATGAGGGTCTCATGTATGGTTTATAATCACAAATATGAAGTATTCCAAAGAGATAGGGTCCCATGTGCAAGGGTTTGTCTCAATGCTCCAATAGTCCAAGAAGTTCGTCCATAAATATAGGTCCCATGTACGAGTGATGACCACCATGCTAAAATAGTTAGTGTCCCATGTGCAAGTACTAACTGCAATGCTAAATGATCCAAAAATCTCATCCACAAACTTGGATCCCATCCCTGGTAGTTCATTTTGACACCCAAATGATGACTCTTGAGCTCAACTAATGGTCGAGTATGTCCTCAAAATTCCCACCACGGTCATGTGGATCCAAATAAATAGAATCCAAAAGATCATCCACATGGTTGTAAGAGGTCAATTCAGGAGTTGAAAGGAACATTAGCATTTAAGATTGTCCAAGATGAACACCAATAGCCATCATTGGCCCATAAGTAACCTCAAAGACATTATATACATCAGGTGGAGTAGAGGCATCAAAATGGAATGTGACAGTAGTTATCTTCCAAGAAAAGACAATTATTCATGTACCAACCATCACAATCATGCTTTGAATCCCACCAAGAAAATATATCTCATTTATGCTCTTCACTAATATCATGATACATTTCAAGAAGTTGTCATCTCTCCTTAAGCTCTCGTATTATGTGTGCGATTTGATCCTCCCAATTTGTTTCCATTCTTTGGATCTATGAGGCTTTGGGGGCATCGAATATTGATCAAAATAATAACATAATATCAAATAAAACCCCCAAAAATCATCTATCCAATGACATTGGTCTAGTTGAAATATGGGAGCTTTGTCAAAAGATATATTCTCTACAATATTGATGGTTCTCACAAAAAGGACCCTAGAATAACTTAATTTAAATCAACGATATCTCCACTTCCTAGACTTCGATTGGAACCATTTTTTTTTTAAATTGGATGTTTTTTCAAGAGGAATTGAAATACAGACTTGGTTTTCCCATATTATGCACATAAAGCTACATGAATATATCTGAATGTTTCTGCCTCTTTTTTCTTAGGAAAAAATATACAAAAAGAAGGAAACCAAATTCTCTCACTTTCTTTCCCAAGAAGGAGCTCCAATACCAATTGTTATCTACCTTAGTTATAAAAATTAAATCACATATAATATATCCAAGCTTAAGATTGTAAAGTCCCATTTACTTGATTATATAAAAATACCCTTCATGCATGGCAAGACTATACAATGATCGTTTTGGAAGAAATCCATTATTTTTCACTTGCCTCTTAAGGTAAGGTGACCTCTCATTGAACTAAGATCAAACACACAATACTTCAATACATATCCATAAGGACTATGTCTCTCTTTATAGCTAACTAGAGAACCCTAATCATAACCACCTCCTAATTACCTAATGAACTTTCTTTAATGAGGCCACATTACATGTATTCCATTCTAACTGACTAATGGATCTTATTTAATAATAACATCCATAATGGACCCATTCCACTTTACATTGAATGAACACCATAACTATATCATTACTACTCTAGTGGTCCCTTTGGCCCCCTAATTACACCCCTAGGTAGGATTCCAACATCTATCCATCAACCTTTGTGGCACTCTCTTCTCCTCAATAACATAATGAAAACATTTAAGGAATCTCCTATAAGGCTCTAATCTCACTCACGCCAACCCATTTATCTCATGACATAGCCAAATATGATCACTATTGAGCACTCTAGGCCCTCATCTAGACTGCATCAACTATCATGAGCTTCTCTTCTATATCATATCACAAGGGAGATCTCCCTTTTCTCTACTCCATAGTCGCTTGGATATCTTCTTCCCTTCCAATGTAGGAAAAAAAATTCCAACAATATTGGTTTCACACTTTGAATGACCTAAAGGAAACCACTCAGTTCAAAATATCCATGACCAACACTAACAAGGTTGCAGGTTTTAATGGTGTTTACTTCATCTCTTGTAGACATTCCAACCATGTTTTTTCCCTCAAAACCATCCAATTTCATATCATTTCTTACAAGCAAATCCCCCACTCCCATAGTTTTTTCCTAGCCATAATTCCATATGGATTTTTCCTTGTTTGCATGCATAAAAACCATGTTTCCACACAAGTTCCGCCATGAACAATGAGAAGAAGAGAATTTGGATGGTAAAATGGATAATGCACGTGGGGAAGAAATTTTCTTAGGTAGAATGGAGAGTCTAAGAATCATTCATGAATGAGGGTGAATAATGGTTTCCCCCCAAGTTTATTCTACATAAGACAAGTGTACCTTTCCCAAGAAGCATGAGGAAACATCCAAAAGAACACCCAATTAAAAGATGAGTGGGAAATATTTTTAAGGAATCATGGGCAAGGAAGTTTTTACTTCAAAGGACAAGTATCAAACCATATCACCCATGCACCCCCTTTCCTCTTTCGCTCTTATGGTATCATGGTCCCCTTGTTACTTCTCAAGCAACCTTTTACGTGGATAATATATTAGCATTGTCATATCATAAGGACACCATGGAAATCATAAAAATAACACTATAATCCTTTCCTACAATGGAAAGCCATCTAAAATTCAATAGTCAGACCACTAGGAACATTTACAACTCATTGACCTTATTTATACACAACCCAAATAATACATGAGTTTATGTATTATATTCCAGGGTTCAAGGGTAATGAATTCATTGTTGAATATTCTATAAGAGAGTTGTACCAATTGCAGTTTACTATTAATATTCGATAAGAATTTTTGTGTCTCAAAACTATACATGAATTGAGATATGATTCAATGCATTGTTCTTCTTACACAAAGAAAGCATGGTTTGAATAAAAGTCTCATGATACATAAGAGACCACTTTATAGTTGATTTTTTTTTCCATTTCTATAAATCATGTAGTGTTCGTTTACTGGCACACACATTGTGAAAGAAAAATGGAGAGTAGACATATTTTCTTTTACACACCAACAACGTTGCAACTGCGACTACTATTTTACAAACGTGGCAAGAGGGACGACTATGTTACAAAACATGGAAAGAGAGACGACTATGTTACAGACGTGGAAAGAGCGATGACCCTCTAATGGCATCTCAATAGCGACGTCAACGTGGCAATAACGACATCTGTTTGTATGACGTATGGCCAATTTTGTCCATAACATCTGTTTGTCAAAATTTCCTCTATTTTTCGACAGTATGGTCGATTTTGTCCATAAAGTCGCAAATAGAACGTCGAAATTTTTATAATATGTACTAGTGTGAGAAAAAATATGATATCAATACTACCCAAAACATCTCTACTAGGAGATCCAAAAATTTGTATGAGCTAAGAGAAAAATTGTCCAAGTACATGCAAAAGTATGTTCAATTGTTGGAAGGTAGCGATGACTTCCTTCTTCCTTTCCATATGCAAAGTAAATACCAAACCTTTTACAACCAAGCTTCGTATGGCACTTGGCCATCTTCCATGCATGTGCCTGATGTTGGAACCAAATTCTCTTTTTGTGGTAATAGTTATGTAATTTCCAAGTCTAAAATAGATGTTGCAAATCTTGGGTTGCTTATCCTTTCACATTTATTCATTCCTCCCAAACAATTAGTGGCACTTATGCTATTTTGTGGTCCTTTTTTATAGTTGGTTTGATTAATTGAATATTTTTAAATACAAACATAACATTTCCATGTATAGTATGTGCATGAATGATTATGCTTCTGGAAACTTTAACAGGAAAAACCTATTATATGTCGATGGTCGTCCACAAACTCATGGGAACATTGCAGGGTTCATAAATAGTTGTAGGTCATCATTATTTAGTGAAAATGGTTCCCTTGAGGAACACTCCAATGAAAAAGAGTTCTTTGATGCAGGAGCATCGTAACCCCCATTCAAAATCTAAAATTTTTGAACCTTCTAGAAGGCAACATGGTTGAAGAGACGAGATTTCCTCATCATTGATTGAGTTTGTTAATTAATTGTTATCATATTTCAGAGCTTAGGGATTTTCAACATTATTGTGAAGGTATATCGGATCTGTAGTGATACAATCCATTTATTTTCATGGTTATAAGTGTAATCCTTTGGGTATTTGAATGGAGGCCACCACCATGTAAAATCAAACAGGTCGAGAAGAAGGCCAAGCCCATGAGTCCGACCATGTAATATCGAGCTTAAATCTTAATATAAATTTGAGTGTTTCATGTATTTGTGCTTTGACAGGTGTTATCTCTGTATGTGAATTAATGTGTTTAATCCTATTGTTGTATATACAAACTTGTCTCATCCATGAATTTGAATGTATGTGATTGAGGAGAAAATAACTTGTTGCAGGCCACATAAGTTATTGTAGGTCAGATTCGTGAGGAGCAACATTGTATTCCGATAAAGGAAAGGATTCACCATTGATCACATAATGGATCAAGGGTGATCCAATTTATGAACGATATTTCCATGATCCATTTGAGCAATATCGTGCTCACGAAAAATGATATCTGACCAACAACTGAAAAGAATTTAGAGTCATCAGATTGAGGAACCTAGAAGCATACATGTGGCATGTGCTGTCGAATATGAAAACCATCAGAGTGACATGGGAATACTGTCAGGGTAGGTGAAACTCGTAAGAGTTCGAAGTCCATCAGAGTCCAAAAGGGTTTGGAGCATTTCCAGTAGGATAAAGTACGAGTTGGTCGGAGTTCGAATTCAGAGTGGCTCATTTAGAAGGGTCCGACAACAATATTTTGATAAGATAATTCTGATGGTCTTTCAGACATGAAATACTTCGATAGCATACAAGGATTTTTATACCTCGATGTTATCAGCACATGTTATAGCCTGAGGTCATATAGAAAGGACGATAGACCTACACCAGAGTTTGAAGTTCCTATTAACTTCACAAAGTGTATTGATTTGGGAACGCCGAAGTTATGGCGAGATTGAGATATAATCTAGGGAACATGGATAAAGAGATAGTATGAGTTTATTTCTGCCATGGACAGGTTGAGTCCATGTGTGGGATAGATAACCCATAGGTCCAAGGATCGAACTTGTTGAGTTCATGGATCTTCGGGACCCCCAATTTCTTCCTTCATCATTCTTTATGAAAAGGAAGGCATCCAAATTTGTTTTTGTGCATTCAATACACAGTTTGTCTCTTGGTAACAAGTTATTAATAAACTATAACTTTCATAGACCACCAACCGCTCGTCAAAAACACCTTCCATTGGGTCTACCTTTAGACATTCCCTTGGGGCGTAAGAAAAAAATAATCAATTGAGTAATTGGATTTTTGGATTTTCAATAGAATTAATTTAATGTATTACTTAATTTGACATTTGTTTTATAAAGTGGTTGGTTTCATGTTACAATCATTACATCAATGATGGGGACTAAGCTCCCTATAACATCTACACATGGACTTTTGTTTTATTTATTTATTGATTTTTCTTAATATTTTTTATATTTTTAAAAATTAATACAAAATTAATTTAATTTAATATTCTTTTAACCTTAACAAATTAATTAATTTTTTCACTAACCAAATCTAATACTTACATTTCCTTATGAGAAGATTCATAAAGTTGGCGGTGGAGCAAAAAATCATAAAGTCATTTAAACAAATTGTGCATATTAAAATTCATTATTATTAATGATTTCATTTTCATATTTAATAATTATAAAATTTTTAAAAATTCATTATTATTAATGATTTTGTTTCCATATTTAATAATTATGATAATAATATATATATATCTTTAAATATAACAATTATAAATTTAATTATGAACAACTATAAATTTAATTATGAACAATTATTATAACGTTATCAATAAAATAAATGAGAAAAAAACATTTCATAAGAGAATTTTTTCTTTGTAAGCATGTTTAATCAACATATTGTATCTTGCTAGACAACAAACAATTCACCTTGAAGAATAATTAAACATTATATGGCATTATTGATTATAAGTTTTTGCAATTGCAATCCAAAGTAAACGATTTCATAAAACTAAATGGTTAAACATTATATGACAACTCTAAATTCAAATGAGTGATACATCTTAAATTTAATTTAAAAATAGAGAAATCATTAGCGTACTTATAATACATTTTATAAATCAAACAACAATAACATCAACATAATTTGAAAAAACACAATATACATGTGTTCTGTATTGTTTATAGCACACCAGTGCACTTGAAAGCGCACCGATGCGGTTGTTACATAAAAATGCATCGAGAAACAATTTAATTTACAAAGTACATATACAAAATTCCACAATTAAAGTTTCGCGAAGGTTGTGCTTTGCGAAGGCAATCACTCTTCAATGCCTCTCATAATTTAGTGCATGGACTTGATCCTTTTCCACTTCCTTCGTGCTCTGTGTCGCATCTCCTCCTCTACGGGACGCTCGACTTTATTCAATATACCCTCCTCATCATTCTTGTATCCATAATATGAATTGGTGTCAATTCACTTGTAAATTGCATACCGACACCTCCTCTTCTTCACCTTAAGGGGGCTTATTGAATAACTCTTTGAGGATGGGGAATAATTTCCTATCCCCAAAGTATTTGTAACTAGGGCCCTTGCTGGTGGCACCGAGAACATCAATCTCATTCTCTTCCAAGTTTGTCACCTTGGCCCCTACTTTGGTATAATTAGGATTGCCAAGCTCTATGACCAGATCTTCCTAGTTCCCCTTTGCTCTGTTCAACAAGAAATGACCTTGGTGGATGTCTTAATTATAACACTGTGTCAACCTCAAGAATGACCTAAGCTCCATATTGCATATTTAAGAGAAACTAAGAAACACATTTGGAAAAATAATTGATGATCCATAAGCTTTGGCATCATGCCTTATCACTAAATATTAAGCATTTCCTTGGCCTCGACGTGCTCCTCCACGATATCTTTTCCTGTGTACTTACTAAGAAGCTCATGTTTCTTCTTCTCCACAACCATATGCTCGATCAATTTGTCATTTGGAAGGGGCACATGGGAAACAAAATATCGCTCTCTCTATCATTGGTTTCCCTTGTCCCACTCTCCCATTTCTTTCACCACATCCTCCTCTTCCTCGAATAGGGCCAAATTAATCACAACAACCTCCCCACTCTTGATCGTAAAACTAACCTCCCTCTAGATAGACTTGATCCTATGCCACTTCCTTTGTGCTTTGTCCCTCATCTCCTTCTCTGTGGGCCGCTCAAATTTCTCCAATATATTGTTCGCGTCGTCTCTATTGCCATAATAATTGGTGTCAATTCACCTGTAAATCGCATACCTAGACCTCCTCTTCATAATGATCGATGCTTTGGTCATTATAAGTGTGAAAGTTGTAGGAATCAACAATAAAGAATGAAGAACAATGTTGATCGTTGGATCAAAATGGAACCAAAATCCGATGACTCATATCTTTTTCTGCGAGTCCGCTGTGCACCCCCAAAAAATGGCTAAGTATCATATTCTATCGGTCAAACTCATATAAAGAATCACTTAAAAATCTCGAAGTATGATTTGTTATGGAGGTAGCAGAAGTTGGGCATACATTTTGATGACATTCGAGAATGCATGTGAGTCTGCGAGTCCCCAAACCCGAGAATAATCACTTAAATGTTTTTCTAAGTATAGGTTTATTATGGAGGTACCAATAGTTGTGTGTGAATTTTGATGACACCCGAGAAGATATGTGAGTCTGTGAGTCTGTGAAACCACCACATAAAATAATTCTAAGTAAAGTCCATGTTTGAAATGAATGAGGACCGTCCAATAAATGATTGATTAAATCCAAACCACGGATCTATCTAAAGTGCCTAGGAAAGCTAGGATCATCCACTCAATGCCTGATGAAACCCAAATCTTGGATCGAGGTGCAATAAATATCGTGGGAGGTTCATATCTAACCGTTCATCAGGATGATAGATCTATGGTGGAAATGTAGTGCGCATCACCGAAGTGAGAAGAGGTTAATGAGAAGGTAGACATTCACGTAGGTGGTTTGTAAATTACCATGGTAGACACATGGTAGCATCTTGTGAACATGGATACCTCGATAACAAGTTTCTAAAATCATTCTTGATCTCTCGTGACAGTAAGAAGGATACCACGAGTGGTAAGTGGTAATCACATACATATTAATAAGTTGTTGGTCACAAACGTCGGTTCTATGGAGTGAATAACTTAGAGTCAGGGCTACGTGGGTGTTAAAATATCTAGTTAGACCATATTTTAGCCCGTGGTCTCGTGGTGAGTAGTAAAGGTTGGTTGTGCAGTTAAATTATCCCACGACGAAGGTGATAGATTGAGTTTGTGGCTCATGGTATCATACAGTAAGGACCTTTAAAAGGGAAACTGCTTATCTGCGAGACTTAGCTTAACCAAGGTCACTCAATTACTTAAAAATAATAATAATAAAGGAATACATTTTTTATTATAACAACATTGTTGTTGAATAAATGAAAAGGTGAAATAGTTCATTATCAAAAGGATACAATTGTTAAAATTCATACACCTATTGGAAGATTATTTAAATAGAAAGATATTATGAAAGGAAGATGTCTCTGTGGTCTAATTCAGAAGATCAAAACATAGAAACAGTCTAAGGAAGAACTTGAAACATTCACATGAAGTGAGAGTGGAAGGGAGGAGAAAGGGAGGATGAATTCCTCTACAGATTGAAGCCCAAAACATGGATTTGATGCTTCCTCAAGTTGGTGCTTGAAAACAAGAGGATTGGAGTAATCTAAAGGTTGGAGATTGATCTACAGGGAGTTGGTGCTTCCTCAAGTTGGTGCTTGGAAAACAGGGGATTGGTGTCTCTTTGAGTTGGTGCTCAAAATAAGAGAGATTGGTGTCTCTTACAAACTATAACTTGTAAATGAAATATAGTTTTTATGATTGTTACATTTAAAATTCAGAGTTATGTATATTCTTGTTTATAAATTGTTAAAATTAATAAAGAATTAATTTAATTTGAGAAAAATAAGAAATATTGATTCANCTCTTAGCATTGAATAACATTCCAACAATTGGTATCATATCAGTTTCCTTCACCACAGTCTAACCACTTGAAGGAAAATTTTGAGAAATCTAATGGATCAACAAGAAGGAATGTCCTCCAACAAAGAACCATTGTTCAAAGGAAATGATTATGCATTTAGGAGTATAAGGATGAAAAGTTATCTAATGGCTCTTGGAGGTGATGTTTGGTTGTCTGTGGTAAATGGTTACACTTCACCAACTACTGCACCTTTAGATGATGTTGCAAAGAAACTATGCAATGGTAATTCAAGGGTTGTTAATGCAATTCTTGGTGGATTAGCAAACCCTATATTTGTAAAAGTGATGCATGGTAAATCAACAAAATAAATTTGGGACAAACTTAAAGTCATCTATGAAGGAGATGATAAAGTTAAGCAAGCAAAACTTCAAACATACAAAGGGACGTTTGAGAGTCTAAATATGAAAGAGGGAGAAAACATTGTAGAATATTTTCAAAGAGTGGATGAAATATTCAATTCAATCAGAGCATTAGGAGAAGAGATAAAAAAACAAAATTATTGTCCAAAAGGTGTTGAGATAATTACCAATGAGATATGATGCCAATGTATCTACCTTGTAATATCAATAAGACCTTGACAAACTTACAATGGATGAACTTCATGGGATTCTTATAGCCTATGAAATGAGAACCGAGTAAGAAAATTCATCAAAAAGGGAAACAACCTTCAAAGCATCAAAATCAACAAAGAACCATGTGCATGTGCCAAATGAAAATCACTTAGACATATTAGATGCAGAAGAGGCCAATTTTATAAGGAAACTCCAGAAAGGATCTAGGAAATATAAATGAAAGTTACCCCTCAAGTGTTTCAACTGTGGCAGAGTTGGGCATTTTTCCTCTAAATGTCCCTATCCCAAGTAGTTAGATAGTGATGATGAAGAACTTAAGAAGAGAAAAACTGGAAACAAGAAGAACTTCTACAAGAAAACGAAAAACTTCTAATCCAAAGAAGACAATAGTTCATTTGACACGAGTGAAGATGATAAGACAAAACTTTTATTTATGGGAATAGAAACTCAAAATAATGTTGTTGATGATGATGAAGAAAAATATGAAGTTGAAGGAGAAGTAGATCTTGAAGGAGAACTTATTAGTGCTCTTGAAGACTGAGAAAATATAAAAAGAAGAACAAATCATTAAGAGAACAACTATTAGAACATGAAGAAAAACAAAAATCAAGAGAAAATGAAGTTTTAATATCCATCAAGGAATCATAACAAATCATTATTGACTTGAAGACTCAACTCCAAGAAGCCAAAATAATTGAAGAGGTCATAAGTAAACAACTCAATGAAAAACAATTAGACTGTGAAAAGCTAAAGGTTGAAATTGCTTTTCTAAAAAGAGAACTTGAGAAAGGAAACAACCAATCAAGATTTGAAAACAGTTCAAGAATCTTGGATAATATTCTTAATAGTCAAATATCATCAAGCAATAATTCAAGACTAGGTTATGATCAAAACAAGTCTAAAAAAAGATCGAATTCTACATCTCAGGAAACTGGAAAAAATCCATAAAGTTATTCAGCTTCCCTTCAGAGATCTTTCAAAAAGAAAGAAAGAAAAATAAAGACTGATTCTAATCAACAAAAATATGCTCTCCCTTCAAAATAAAATGAATATAGAAGGAACACAACTACAAGAAGAACCCCCGCCAAAAGGTATCAACATCTCTTTCTTGGCTATTGTTACTCTTGCAATAATTTTGGGCATAAAGCATTAAATTGTAGAGCTTATGGAAAGAAAAATCATAAGGATGTTCAAAGATATGGTTATAAGAACAACAAGAATAATAATAATCAAGAGAATAAAAATTATAATTCATTCTCTCCATTACAAGATTACAAAGTTTAATGCTACAAATGAAACAATTATGGTCACAAAGCTAGTGATTGTAGACTACCAAAACATCCCATAAATACTTTCAACATTCAAGAAGAAAAGAATAAGAAGATATGGAAATAAAAACAAATGGAAGAAAAGGAAATAGAATGAAAGTTAGCCCTATATGCTAAAGATGAAAAGAGTCAATGGTATGTTGACAGTGGATGTTCAAAGAAAATGACAGAAGATCAAGACAAATTCCTTAGTCTGAAAAGGAAAGAAAAAGGAAGAGTTACTTTTGGAGATAATGTCTCTGCCAAGATACTTGGAAATGGTACATTCTGTCTGGGAAATACCAGAGCTAAAGAAAAAAATGTGCTATTAGTTGAAAATGTGAAGCCTAATCTCCTCAGTGTGAGACAAACATGTTATCAAGGACAAATACTCATATTTGACTCTAAAAAATGTGAAATTAGAAAAGAAGGCTCAAGAAAATTAGTGGTTGTTGCACCCAAGACACCAAACGATGTATATATATTAAACATAGAAGAAGATGAAAAATGTTGCATAAGCCAAATAGATGAAAGTTGGCTATGACACAGAAGAATGGGACATATAGGTTTTGAACATTTGATAAAAGTTATTAAAAAGGAAGCTGTGAGATATATTCCAAAGTTTATTAAACCTTCAAACTATGTTTGTAGGCACTTCCAACATGGAAAGAAGACAAGAGTAAGATTCAAGACAAAAAAAAAATCTACATCAAAACCATTAGAACTTGTTCACACTGACCTCTCTGGACCAACAAGAACTAAAAGCATGCAAGGTGAACATTGCTTCATTTTATTCATTGATGACTATAGAAGGATGACCTGTGTATCTTTTCTTAAAGAGAAATTAGAGGCATTCAAAAAATTCAAAGCCTTCAAAGCACATGTTGAAAATGAGACTGATCTCAAAATCAAGTGCCTAAGATCAAACAATGGAGAGAAATTTACTTCAGATGAGTTCAATAAGTTTTGTGAAACTCATGGAATTAAAAGACACTTTTCATCTCCAAGAACTCCTCAACAAAATGGAGTTGCTGAAAGGAAAAATAGAACTATCCAAGAAGTAGCCAGAACTATGTTACATGAAGCCAAAATCCCAGCTATCTATTGGAGAGAAGCAGTATATATGGAAATATATATACTTAACATATCACAACTTAGAGTTAACCATGACAACACACCATATGAGTTGTGGTTTGTAGACCAACACCAGTAAAACACTTCATAGTCTTTGGGAGAAAATGCTATATAAAAAGAGATGATGATAATCTAGGAAAATTTGATTCCAGATCATATGAAGGAATATTTCTTGGTTACTCATCCAATAAAAAGGCCTACAAATGCTACAATATGAGATTGCACAAAATTGTGGAAAGTGAAAATGTAAAGGTGGATGATATAACATCAAGAAGAATCAAATCTCAAGACAATTCACAAGTTGATGAAAGAAGAAGAGATGATGATGATGATGATGATGAAGAAACTGAAGAAATACAAGAAGAAGAATAAAAAAGTGAACAAGAAAACAAAGAGGAAGCATCACCAAGACAAGAGTCAAAATCACCATCAAGAAGAGTACAAAGAGATCATCTGAAATTCAAATCATAGGCAACAAAAGTGTTGGAGTTGAAACAAGAAGAAGGCTAATATATGAATTAGAACAAGCGACGATCTCCCTAATAGAAACCAAAACATTTGCATAATATAGCAAAGATGAAGATCAGATTAAATCCATGAATGAAGAGCTTTATCAAATAGAGAAGAATTAGATCTAGGAACTTGTCCCAAGACCAAAAGACAAAAATGTGGTAGGGACCAAGTGGATTGATTTTTTTTGTTAATGAAGGGTAAAATTATAAGGAATAAATAAAGATTAGTGTGCAAAGGATATGCACAAGTATAAGGGATTGCCTTTGAGGAAACATTTTTCCTAGTAGTCAGATTAGAAGCTATCATAATGTTCTTGGCATTTTCACGATTTAAGAACTTAAAATATATCAAATGGATGTCAAAACAACATTCTTAAATGTAAATCTAGAAGAAGAATTTTATATAGAACAACATGAAGGATTTATGTTATCCAAAAATAAAGACCATGCCTTCAAATTAAAGAAAGCATTGTATGGTCTCAAACAAGCTCCTAGGGCATGGTTTTCAAGACTTGATAATCATCTACAATAACAAGGATACAAAATATGAGCTACTGACATCAATCTTTACATTAAATTTGAAAATCAGAATATGATTATTGTTGTAGTACATGTGGATGATATCATGTTTGGAAGTAATATAAATCCTCTAAGCAAGCAATTTTCTACATAAATGCAAAAATAATTTGAGATGTCAATGCTTGGTGAATTGATATTCTTCCTAGGATTACAAGTTTCACAATAAAAAAAAAAGGAATATTCATATCTCAAACCAAGTATATTAAATAAATTTTGAATAAATTTCAAATGGAATATTCTTAACCTATGAGCACTCCTATGATTACAGGACACAAACTTAGCAAAGACAAAGAATCACTAGAAGTAGACCAAACCATGTATATATCAATGATTGGTAGACTATTATATGCAACAAAAACAAGACCAGACATCATGCAATCTGTAGGATTAGTGGCCAGATTTCAATATGCACCTAAAGAGACACATATGAAGGAAGTTAAAAGGATTTTTAGATATCTCAAAGGCACCATGGATTTTGGATTATGGTATCCAAAAACAAAAGACTTCACATTAGTTGCATATACTGATGCAGATTGGAAAGACAGTATTGGTGACAGAAAGAGCACTAGTGGATGTGCATTTTTCCTAGGAAAATGTTTGTGTCATGGCTAAGTAAAAAAAAAACCTCCATATCACTATCTACAACAGAAGTTGAATATATTGTTGCTACCTCATGTTGCACTCAAGTAATTTAGATGAAACAAACTCTAGAAGACTTACAAGTAAAATATGATCATCCAATTCTTCTTAACTGTGACAATACCAGTGCCATAAACCTTTCTAAGAATCCTGTCATGCACTCAAAAACCAAGCATATCCCAATTAAATTTCATTTTTTAAGGGAACAAGTTTCTCAAAAATTTGTTAAAGTGGAATATGTGGATACTAAAGAACATATTGCAGATATATTCACAAAACCTTTACCTAGGAGTAATTTTGCATACCTTAGAAAAAAATTGGGGGTAATCTCCATATCTAATTGAATTGCACAAGCTTCATCAAAGAAGGAGCACATGGGCAGGGGGAGTAAAGCCTCAGAGGGAGAAGAGAAATGTCCTTTCTATCATTGTTGTCAAAGGGGGAGAGTAAAATAGTAAAAATCAGTTAAAATAAAGCATTTTTACTTTGTTGACATCAATGGCAAAGGGGGAGAATGTTGGACATGGTGTTATGTTTTCATTGATGTCAACAAGGGTTAATGTGGGTTTATCATCCAGACAAGTCCATTAAAAATAAAACTCTATTAAAGTACCATGCTATACCAGTTGCAAGAGAGATTTGCAAGTGTTGAAAACACCAATCACAAAGAGAGGGGGGGTGAATCAGTGTGAGGGCTATTTTACAATTCTCACAAAACTTTAGTTAGCAATCACCATTTACAACATCATTACTTATTACTTCCATTCATACTTAGTTTCTTGCATGTAAATATATCTCAATGACATACATTAAAAATAAATAGCTATGCACCATCACATTAAAGAACACAAGGAACACCAGATATATGTATAAGTTTCTTTTGTATTACAGACTACAATCCTTGGGTTTTATCAGCACCAACTGAAATAGAGCATCAAATCCAAGAGAGCACGAACTCTCAATGCAATACCCAGCCTGCGTATCTCAGCACCAACTGAGATGTGAGGAATCCAACCCTCAAGTACAAGACCCAACTTTTAGACAGAAAGCAATCTTTCAAACTGTACCAATAGTCTATACCAACACATGTGCATCAACTATGCACAACCTATTACAACAACCTGTCACCTCAACCTGTCTCATCAATATCATCATCCAAATATGATATGTAACTCTATAATAGACCTGGTGTGTGTGATCGCAGAATTGAAAACCTTCCTTAACTTCAACAACAAGAGACTAACATTTTCGTCAAATTTTACTTTAGTCTCACATGACTAATTTTGGATTAGTCAACAACCCTAACTTTAAACAATCATAACTCTATATCTGTATTGAAAAAAGGTCAAAAAATGGTACACAATGTTCTTCAGTGTCTTGTCTGCAATTCCCCCAGGTCTCACTATTTGTAACCTCCCAGAAAAGGAGTTGTAGAAAAAATGGCAGACCTTGTTGGATTCAGGCTTATTCTATAGAGCCAACTTGTATAGCATGCCACACGTGGAATATTTATTGTATGGATCTGAAAATGGTACAAAACATAGTAAATACTGTAATTTAACCAATTCATTTTTTCTTACTAAATTTGGATCTGTTATGAAGAATTTATGACATTTTTACCCAAAAAATATGTTTTAGACTAGTTTCAGGACTAGCCACAAACTCTATCTTTCACATAGTGTAACTCCCAAACTACAAAGACCCACAAGCTGAAATTGTTTTCAAAGTTACTTGGATATGTTTTCTTAACAACCTCCATATATCTCTATATGAATCATTTTAGAAAAACATTTATTACAGAAATGGTGAGATGACCTGTAAATAACATACCTTAGAAAGCATCATCAAAATATTTTATCCTCCCTTGAATTTCGACCTTCTTTACTTTACCTTCCCTCCAAAATTAGTATTAGATATCCTTTGGTTACCTCTATCACTTGTAGATATTCAATATTCTCAATGGAATACAAATGGGACACCTTTCCCTCTTATTTATACTCTCCAAGTATCTTCCTCTAGAAGTATCCACTTAACCACTTTATCCACAAATAATAAACTCTCCATTTCTTGTTGCAACTAATTTCTTCTTAATTATTTTCTTGTTGCAACCACTTAACCCATGACTAACCACTTTAACTAGTCAACTTCTTATAGGAGCTTCTATAATAATTTGACTTCTTTGACCTTCTAGGGGCTTCTAGATAACTCATAAGGGTTCCCCAACAACACTAGGCCATAACTCTCTAACCATGAGGAGTTATGCGACATTCCTCATATCACCAGAAATGACATGACATGTACTATCCATATATAATAATCTTTCCTGCAAATATATTAAAATTCATACCATTATTCCTTAATAAAACTTGGGTTCCCTAACCACATTGTTGGGCTACTCAACCACCTAACCATTTGGACTTCACAAAGCCTCTTCCCATGAGGGATTTCACCATAAGGGGACCACTTTGAGAACTTTATCCAAGAGCATCTTGCCATGAGGGATTTCACCATAAGGGGACCACTTTGGAGTTTATCCATTAGGTTCTTCCTATCAACTATGACATGACATCAATGATATAACTCCCTTTAATATCAACACATCATTATGACACCACTTGACATCAACCCTTTGAAAATAATTACATCAATGACCATATAACCAATAATCAATATATCAATGATACAAACACATCACTATGACAATGCTTGAAATCAACCCTTTGACATCAATGAAAACATAGTACAACAACAAGAGCATTAACTATGATGAAGCAGATGGAGTAATGAGAAGATTGAGAAGATGGTTTTTTATTATGATACATACAAGGCTGAAGTTGTCCCATAGAAATAAAAAATATGGTGCTCAAACAATACGGTTCATTATGGAGGTAGCGGAAGTTGGGAGTGCATTTTGATGACATCTGAGAAGACATGTGAGTCTGTGAACTCGAGAAGAATCACTTAAAAAAAATTCTAAGTATATGTTCATTTTGGAGGTAGCGGAAGTTGGGCATGCATTTTGATGACACCCAAGAAGACATGTGAGTTTGTGAGTCTGTGAAACCACCACATAAAATAATTCTAAGTAAATTCCATTTTTTAAATGAATGAGGACCATCCACTCAATGGTTGATTAAATCCAAACCGTGGATCTATATAAAGTGTCTAGGAAAG
>ML780767.1:578293-595747 GCA_009831015.1 Picea engelmannii | reverse complement strand
ACTAGTCAACTTCTTATAGGAGCTTCTATAATAATTTGACTTCTTTGACCTTCTAGGGGCTTCTAGATAACTCATAAGGGTTCCCCAACAACACTAGGCCATAACTCTCTAACCATGAGGAGTTATGCGACATTCCTCATATCACCAGAAATGACATGACATGTACTATCCATATATAATAATCTTTCCTGCAAATATATTAAAATTCATACCATTATTCCTTAATAAAACTTGGGTTCCCTAACCACATTGTTGGGCTACTCAACCACCTAACCATTTGGACTTCACAAAGCCTCTTCCCATGAGGGATTTCACCATAAGGGGACCACTTTGAGAACTTTATCCAAGAGCATCTTGCCATGAGGGATTTCACCATAAGGGGACCACTTTGGAGTTTATCCATTAGGTTCTTCCTATCAACTATGACATGACATCAATGATATAACTCCCTTTAATATCAACACATCATTATGACACCACTTGACATCAACCCTTTGAAAATAATTACATCAATGACCATATAACCAATAATCAATATATCAATGATACAAACACATCACTATGACAATGCTTGAAATCAACCCTTTGACATCAATGAAAACATAGTACAACAACAAGAGCATTAACTATGATGAAGCAGATGGAGTAATGAGAAGATTGAGAAGATGGTTTTTTATTATGATACATACAAGGCTGAAGTTGTCCCATAGAAATAAAAAATATGGTGCTCAAACAATACGGTTCATTATGGAGGTAGCGGAAGTTGGGAGTGCATTTTGATGACATCTGAGAAGACATGTGAGTCTGTGAACTCGAGAAGAATCACTTAAAAAAAATTCTAAGTATATGTTCATTTTGGAGGTAGCGGAAGTTGGGCATGCATTTTGATGACACCCAAGAAGACATGTGAGTTTGTGAGTCTGTGAAACCACCACATAAAATAATTCTAAGTAAATTCCATTTTTTAAATGAATGAGGACCATCCACTCAATGGTTGATTAAATCCAAACCGTGGATCTATATAAAGTGTCTAGGAAAGTCAGGATCATCTACTCAACACCTGATTAAAAATCAATCGTTAGATCAAGATGCAATAAATAATGTGGGAGGTTCAAATCTAACTGTTCATTGAGATGATATATCTACGGTGGTAATGTATAATGCATTGCCGAAGTGAGAATAGGTTAAAGGGAAGGTCGACATCCGCATAGGTGGTTTGTAAATTACCACGGTAGACATGTGGTAGCATCCTGTGAACACAAATACCTTGATAGCAGGTTTCTAAAACCATTCTTTGATCACCCGTGGCACTAAGAAGGATACCATGAGTGGTAAGTGGTAATCCCATACATATTAATAAGCCATTGGTCACAAACGTTGGTCCTATGGAGTGAATAAATTAGCGTTAGGGCTATGAGGGTTTTAAAAGATCCAGTTAGACCATAGTTTATCCTGTGGTCTCGTGGCGAGTAGTAAATATTGGTTACATAGTTAAATTAGCCTGCAACGAAGGTGCTAGATTGAGTTTGTGGTTCATGGTCTCATAAAGTAAGGACCTTTAAAAGGGAAACTACTTATCTGCTAGACTTGGCCTAATCAAGGTCACCCGATTACTTAAAAATAATAATAATAAAGGAATAAATTTGTTATTAGAACAACATTTTTTTTGAATAAATGAAAAGGTGTGATAGTTCATTATCAAAAGGATACAATGGTTCAAATTCATAAACCTACTGGAAGATTATTTAAACAAAAAGATATGATGAAAGGAAGATGTCTTTGTGGTCTAATTCAAAATATCAAAACACAGACAAAGTCAAAGGAAGAACTTGAAATAATCACATGAAGTGAGAGTGGAAGGGAGGAGAAAAGGAGGATTGAAGTCCTCTATAAATTGAATTTGAAACAGAGAGTTGATGCTTCCTCAATTTGATGCTTGAAAACAAGAGGATTGGAGTCCTCTACAGGTTGGAGCCTGATCTACAGGGAGTTGGTGCTTCCTGAAGTTGGTGCTTGGAAAACAGGGAATTGGTGTCTCTTTGAGTTGGTGCTCAAAAGAAGAGAGATCGGTGTTTCTTACAAACTGTTACTTGTAAATGAAATATAATTTTTATGATACATTTAAAATCCAGAGTTATGTACATTCTTGTTGATAATTTGTTATAAATTAATAAAGAATTAATCTAATTTGAGAAAAAGAAGAAAAACCAATTCACTCCCCCCCCCTCTTAGTATTGAACATCATTCCAACAGATGTTAGGTCATTCTTGAGTTTGACACAATATTACAATTAAGACATCCACCAGAGTCCTTTCTTGTTGATCAGGGAAAAGGGGCACTGGGAAGCTCTAATTGTAGAGTTTGGCAGTCCTAATTATGCCAAAGTAGTGGCCAAGATGAAAAACTTGGAAGGGAATGAAGTAGATGTGCCTGGTGCCACCAAAAAGGGACTTGATTATAGATACTTTGGGTATACAAAATTCCTCCCCATCATCAAAGAGCTAGTCGATAATCCCCCTCGAGGCGAAGAAGAGGAGCTATACGTATGCAATTTACAAGAAAATTGACACCAACTCATATTATGGCTACATGAATGATGAGGATGATAGCTTGGAGAAAGTCAAGTGGCCCACGAAGGAGGTGATAAGAGACATAGAATTGAGGAAGTGGCAGAGGATCAAGTCCACGTGCTAAATTATGAGAGGTACCGAAGAGTGACCACTATTTTTTCCTCCACAAAAAAAAAAACCTCCACAAAATTTAACTGTGGAGGTTTGCATATGTAGTTTGTGAATTATTTTTTTTTTCTTCTAGATGTTGTTGCTATGCTCGTCATTGTTGTCGTATCTTATTCACATAAAATTATTTTTAGGAACACATATATAGATAAAAGAAATTTAAATTATAAAATAAAAACATATATAACTAATTTGTATTTATCAAAAACTGACATTAATTTCTATTTGCAAACAAAAAGTGAAAAAGCACCTGCTTCTATTACAAAAGATAATAAACACCACTATTGGTGCTCTATGTTAGACATAAGGCATCGAACAATGGTGTGTTAAATTTGATGCACTCGTGCATCATTGTTAGTAGAACACTGATATCTATAGCGGTGTGTTGTGTTATATACCACACTGGTTATAGGTTGTCATACACAATGCACCATGCTGCCATTTTGCATATAAATTGTGTAGTTTGATGTGGGTGGTTCTATGGAACACATTTCTTTAATATAATTTTTAATTGATAAACCAACCAATGCACTTTGTTATATGAAAAAATCGGTACTCTACACTCCTTGGAGCACCGAACGCTTATTTAACAGTCGTTGTCTTTTATGATGCATTGGTAACAAATGTGTTTTAAAAGATGCACCTCTATTATATTTTTTTGAATATTTGTCCCGGTGCAAATCCATTAACACCACCAGTGCATTTTGGCGAATTTAACAAACTGTCGCTCCATTTTTAGCTTTGCATGAGTTGTTACCGATGCATTTGTCTTATAACACACCAGTAATGGCGTGTCCCATAAAAAGAATCACTATGGTAAAATATTATGTGTTTTTCTCGTTGTCTTGCAGTACACAACACTGGTGCATTGTATGCATTTGATGCATTGTCGATAAAAAAATTTGTAACAAAAAATTGGGCAGTGTGTTTTATTAATACAACACACCAGTGTGTTTATCTTAATTGGCACACCTCTGAGGATCTTAGTGGTGCTTACCATAAGATGTGTTGCGCTACTAATTTGTGAAAATTTGGCTTGATGCCATGCTAGTTACAACACTAGTGTGTTGTTTGGACTTAGGGGAACTACTAGGTTAAATTGTTTTATTGGAGCTTAAGCGGTGTGATGTGTTAAAATAAATGCACTGGTGCTACCGTGTTATTGGAGCACTGATGTTTTGTTTAACGATGTGTTTTGTTATCGAGAGAACCAGTAATGGGACATCCATCGAGATGCCCTGCTATGCGACGTCACACAATATTTTCTCGATGAGGTTCTTTTAACAACACCGGTGCATTTGGTTAACATAAACAAACAGTCACCCCAAATTTTATGGAAAGTAAACTCAGTGGTGCACTTTCTCTAACCGAACGCACTAGTTCTCTAGAGTTTCCATATCATCGGCATGATGTTTAGTGGTTCATATTCTAGTATAATGCATCGATGCTTTTTTTGGCACCATGGGCACTGCTACATTGTATTTCTTTATTGCAAATTAAGCAGTGCGATGTGTTACTATGAATGCCCCAATGCTACCATGTTATTGGAGCACTGACGTTTTGTTTAGAGGTGTTTTGCAAAGCATAGAGCAATGATTACAGGGCATCAAATGAAATTCCCCATTATGAAAAATCGATCAACATCTGTCATGGTGTGATTATCTTAATAGCATAAGTGAATTTTGTTTAAAATGGTTGCACCGCTGAGTTAAATTTTATGAGTCGTAAGTTTAGCGGTCCACTTAGTTAAATGTAACACACTGGTGCTTCTGTGTTTGAAAAGCATGAGCATGTTGTTTAGCGGGCGTTGATTTTATAACACATTAGGTGCAGGGTGTTTCAAATGATGCATCATTTAAGTACAATTATATTAGACACACTGATTATATTATATTAGACACACCGGTTTTAATTGTAGAGGCGCATCACATGAAATCATGATTTTTTTTTTTTTTAAAGGGCCAAATTTCAAGCTAAATTCAAATTTTAATTTGATGAAAATGCAAATGGGAAGTTAATTGTTGGAATATTGCTTGTTGTCATTGATGTCAACCCTAGTCATTGGTTGTAGTCATTGATGTCAACCCTATCCATTGTCTTTTGGACCCAACAATTGATAGAAGTATATAGACATGAAGAAAATTACACATGCAAGTACAACACCCATGGATGGATAGTATAAGTCATGCCACTTCCGGTGGTATGTGGCATGTCACATGGATCCTCATGATTGAGGAGAAATGAGTTTTTGAAGATGATAATGTGAATTGAAGAAAAAACTACATGTCGGCCCTAATGTTAAAAGGAAGTGACATAAAGGGTACAAATACATCTCATTATACATTCATTTTTCAACACACACAATTTTTTAATGTACAAGGATATATAAGTCGAATTTAAGAGGAAATCTGAAGTAAAAAAGGCTGAATTTCAAGGGAGGATGAAGTCTTTTGGTGATGTGTTCTAAGGTATGTTATTTACAAGTCATCTTACCATTTTATCTATAATTTGTTTTCTAGAACGATTCATATGGTGAAATTTGTATGCTATTGAGAAGACATATCTAGTTACCCGTGGTAAAAATTTCATCTCTTTATTTGCTACAATTTTGGAGATACACTCTGTGGAAGATAGGGATTTTGACTAGTCCTAAAGCTAGTCATAAACAAGTGTTATGGGTAAAACAATCATAACATATTCATAGAGAATCCAAATGAAGTGAGACCAATTGAATTGTAAAGAGAACTAGTTTTAGTTTTCGGTGTACAAATTTCATAATCTTATGTTAAATATTGAGCGTGAGGCATTCTGTACAAGTTCGCACTCCTGAATAAATCGGAATTGAATAAGGTCTACCATTTTCTCTATAACTCCTTTTCTGGGAGAATTCAAGGAGTGAAACTTAGAGGAGTTTCAGAGAATACATTGAGTAATATTATCTACAAGATCAGAGTATTCCAAGAAGTGAATAATTTCAGAAGTTGAAGAAGTCTCAGGAAGCATTATCAGGTTCTATGTGATGGTTGGTTGATGGTGATAATTTAATGTAAAGTTTTATTATCTCTCATATATTCTTGGGTGGATGGATAGGTCAACCATCTCTTGATATTGGAGGATTGTATCTTCCTTTTGGAGGTTTATCCCTCCCTTTATATTTGGAAGTTGTAGCTACCTTTGGAAGTCATTACTTCCCTTGAACAATAAATATTGATTATTTCTCATATATTGTGCATGGTGTATTGTGGTGTATTGGTGTAAATATTCTACTATTGTTCATTTCTTATTGGATATATAATTTGGTTGAAGTATAATTTGGTTGGTATATAATTGAATATATAATCTGGTTGAAGTATAAGTTGATTTTTTTTTTAAATCATACTTGATACTAATTCACCCCCCTCTCAGTATCATCAATTGGTATCAGAGCCGATTTAATTCAGAACAATGTAACCATTGGAAGGAAAATCATGAGAAAAGATGGATGACCATGAGCACATTCCAAATGGGATTCAACGATTTGATGGAAGCAATTATGCATACTGGAGTGATAGAGTGAAAAATTACCTAATAGCTTTGGGAGTAGACATTTGGTACTCAGTTCTAAATGGCTATGTAATCCCTAAGAATGCTCCAACTGATCCAAATGAGAAAAGCTTATGAGTTGTAATTCAAAAGCCATACATGTTATTCTAGGAGCATTGGCACCAACCATTTCCAACAAAGTGATGGGATGCAACATTGCTAAAGGGGTATGGGACAAACTCAAGAGTATCTATGAAGGTGATCCAAAATTTAAGCAGGTCAAGCTTCAACGACATAGAGCAAAATTTGAAAATTTGAAGATGGATGAAAAGGAAGATATTGCAACATATTTTCTTAGAGTTGATGAAGTTGTTAATGATATCATAGGATTAAGTGAAGAGCTCAATGAATCCTTGGTTGTAAAAAAAGTGTTGAGATCACTTCTCTTGCAGTATGATGCTAAGCTCTCCGCCATTGAAGAAACTAGGGACTTGACCAAAATGACAATGGATGAATTACATGGGTTTCTTATAGCATATGAAATGAGAACAGGTACATAAAGTGACCAACCAAACAATGAAGCAACCTTTAAAGCCATAAAGAAGAAAAAAGACAAGGATAACAACCTTTATGAAGAAATAACAAATTTCATAATAAGGTTCCAGAAGGGAATTGAAAGATACAATGGTAAGTATCCTCTCAAATGAGTTAACTGTGGTAGAATATGACATATTGTTGAAAACTGCTACTATAAAAAGAGAAGTCTCAACAATAAAAAGAGACTCTACTCCAAGGATGATGACATCTCCTCAGATGAGAGTGATGAAGAAAATAATGATGGAGGATGATGATCACAAGAGTTCTAAAGAAGAAGAAATCATTTCTGAAGAAGATTCAAATGAAGAAACCAACCTTGATTCCTTTTGGGGATACAAAGACAACGTAGAGAGTGAACAAGAAGATGAGAAGCTTGAAAAGTTGAAGCATGTTGAAACTGAAAATAGCAAGCTTAGAAACAAAAACATAATACTAAAAGGTGAATTGAGTAGTTGTGAAGAAGAGAATTACAGGCTTGAAAATACCATTGGTAGCTTGAAGGAACAATTAGAAGATTATGAGAAATTGAAAGTAGAATTGGATCACAGAAAAGGGGAGCTACTATTGTCAATAGAAAAGTTGAAGAAGTTCGAAAAAAGCACTGAAAAATTAGATGAGATCCTTAGCAGTCAAAGATCTCCAAATGACAAGACAAGACTAGGATACAATGACAATTTGAAGACAACAAAACAAGAGAAGGAAGATGATAAAGATGAAACCAACACTCCAGAGCAAGTTGAAAAACAAAATAGAAGACTAGAATTCAAAAGGAATGAGACATAAAGAATATTCTCTCCCATCATGTATGAAAGAAATCATTATGAAGGAAACTACAAAAGAATAGATCGTGAAACCAAATGGACTACACCACAAAGAAGATCACTTACTCCCAGGTATCAAAATTTATTTCTTGGACATTGCTATACTTGTGGAAATTTTGTACACAAGGCAATCAATTGTAGAATCAATGAAAGGAATAACTACACAAGATACATGAATGGTGCAAATAGTAGATATGGAAATGTTCGCAGACCTGTCAAAAAAAATTATAATCCATTTGACCCATTAATGGATCAAAATATTGTATGCTACAAGTGCAATAATCTTGGTCAGAAAGCATGAGATTGCAGAGAGATAAAGAAAGATAATCCTATGCAAAATGTCCCTATACCAACTACAACATGGAAAAGGAAAGAAATTCCACACAATGAAAAATGTTGAATAGCATTGGTTGCTAAAGAATGCAAAGAAGAAGATGAATGGTTCATAGATAGTGGATGCTCATCTCATATGACTGTAGATCAAAGAAAATTTGTCAGCTTGAAGAAAAAGGGTGGAAATGTTGCATTTAGAGATGAATCATCTACCAACATACTTCAAAAAGGAACTGTAAATCTTGGAAGTGAAAATGTAAAAGCAGGAAAAGTCCTATTGGTCGATGATCTGAAGCACAATCTCCTCAGATTTAGCAAAATATGTGATCAAGGACACACTCTTACATTTGACTCCTGAAAATGTAAAATTAGAGAAAATAACTCAGGAAGATTGGTTGAAACTACAACAAGAATAATGCACAACATATACATCCTAGACATGAATAAGAGAGAGAAGACAAAATCCACACAAAAGTATTCCAAGGAAGAAAAATTCGCAAAGACAAAAAATAAGGATGAAATATTATTGAGTGCCACATGTTCAGGGGGAGCAACCCCAAAGAAGAAGGTCACCTTATGCCATTGAAGTCAAGGGGAGAATCCCCACCCTTTTCCATTGATGTCAAAGGGGGAGATAAATTGGTATCATGATGACAAGGGGGAGAATGAGTGTTACCATCAATGACAAAGGGGGATATTGTTGGAAGATTGCTTGTTTTCATTGATGTCAACCCTAGTCATTGGTTGTAGTCATTGATGTCAACCCTAGCAATTGGATTTTGGACCCAACAGTTGATCGAAGTATATAGAAATGAAGGAAATTACACATCAAGGTACAACACCCATGGATGGATAGTATAAGTCATGCCTCTTCTGGTGTTATGTGGCACGTCACGTGGATCCTCATGATTGAGGAGAAATGAATTTTTGAATATGACAATGTGAATTGAAGCAAAAACTACATGTTGGCCCCAATGTTAAAAGGAAGTGACATAAAGGGTATAAATACATCTCATTATACATTCATTTTTCTATAGGATCAAAGTATTCCAAGAAGTGAAGAATTGCATAATTTGAAGAAGTCAAAACATTATCAGGTTCTATGTGATGGTTGGTTGATGGTGATAATTTAATGTAGAGTTTTATTATCTCTCATATATTATTGGGTGGAAGGAAGGGGAAAGGATGGAGAGGTCAAACCTCTCTTGATATTGGAGGATTGCATCTTCCTTTTGGAGGTTTATCCCTCCCTTTATATTTGAAAGTTGTAGCTACCTTTGGAAGTCATTACTTCCCTTGAACAATAACTATTGATTATTTCTCATATATTGTGCAGGGTGTATTGTGGTGTATTGGTGTAACTCTTCTACTATTGTTCATTGTTCATTGGATATAATTGAATACATAATTTGGTTGAAGTATAGGTTGAAAAAGTTTTTAAATTGTACTTGATAGTGATTCATCCCCCTCTCAGTATCACCTGTAATAAACAATTTACCTGGACTCTTATGTCCTGAAGAGGCATGGTTCCACTGTTGAGAGGAAATGAAAATTCATGGTAATTTCCAAAAATTGGAAATGTGTAGAATCTACCAATGGAGCTATCCAACTTGCCGAAGATCACTGGAAATAGGGTGTATTTGAAAGGAGAGTGAGCATCGGTGCTTGATTAAGAGTTTGGAAGCAAAGGATGAGGTCTCACAATGAAAATCTATTTGGTAATTTATTTTTTTTACCCTACCGCGGTGCGCTTGAGGATAATTATAGAAATTGGGTTGTAATATTCAATGGCACCAATGTGCTTTGATCAATTCTTTTTATTTTTTTATAACGTATGATAGTGTGTTTGAATATTTAAGAACTAGTGCATTATGTTTTAGGTGCGCATCGATGCATATATACCTTAAAGCCACACTGGTCAAAAATCTTTGCAAAAACCCTTTGGCCACCCGCCTTTGCTAACAACCTCTGCTATAAACAGAGAAGGGATAAATTTTTCGAGGAGTTTCCGTAAAAAACTCTGCTAGAAGGTGTTCTCCTTGTAGTGATCAAAACCAAATCCTCCATGAAAGAGTTATAGGATTCAAAGATCCATGTATGAAGGTTTTTAGTGATGACCATAAGCCATTTAATCTACATATCATCTTGTGTTTTAGAAGATGTTTGTATTTCACCTTGATCCATGTAGGATCAAGCTTCAAAACTAACACTAGCACAACCTTCACTACAACATAAGCCCATATTTTTAATCACCTTGTTTTTGAAGGAAATTGTTAGATTCCTAGTTTAGGTCAAAATTTTAACATCACTTCAATGAAGTTCTCTTAAGACATAATTTTGACGAGTTTGTTGTAGATATTTCCATAAGGAATATTTATAGTTGAATATATGTTCTAAAATGTGGCACTATGTAGTTTGAAATAATGGAGGTTATAGTGGTAAAGTTTGAGGTTGAAAATGGGGTTGTCAATCAAGTCAACAATTATGTAATATAGGTAAAAAATGTGATATTTACAAGAAATAATTGATGTTCTATCATTGAGATGAATATATTTCTGAAATTTAAATTCATAATTGAATCATATTATAATTTTTTGTAACTTTTGATTGCAATATAATTTCTAATAATGTATCATAATATTATTCTTATCCTCATATTTAATTGTCTCATTTTATTGTAATTGTAATATTTTACTTGTAAATTTGTAAGGATTTTATAATTTGTTGTAAAATTCTGAATATTGGTCATAATTTGTTGTAATATTATGCTTATTTGTTAGGATATTTCAACACTAGGAGTTATTCGAGGTCAACATGGTCTAATGTAATTTTAGGTTAAAGTGTGCTTGTGTATTGTACTAATTCAATGGTCACAAGCATGTCATACACATGAGTGATTTGATGATTCAAACACGTCCTTGATACTAATGACTCTTGATATGTGTATTAACACCCTATTGGTCCATGATCTCTATTTAAAGAGAAAGAAGGGTCATTTTTTGATGACCAAACTAAGTGATGTTCATGTAAATTATTTTTTCACTAATCAATTGACTCAAGTGGTCGGTTTCACTAGGGCTATGGACTATTTTCATATTTGAGGGTTTTAACCACATAAGAACTTTTTTCTTGATATTTTATCTCCATGTGAGTTTTTTTGAACACGGGATCATCACTCTTTCAAATATTCACTCTCATTGTTGATAGGGATCCTATTCCTATGTCATTGTATGCAACAAAGACCTCCTATTTTCTATATTTTGGAGACTTTCTAGGCCAAATGACTGGACCAATTGCATCTAGAGCATTGTTTCAAGCTAGGAATGACTTTTTATTTCAATCGAAAATGATTATGTTTTCTCAAGATATGGTCATCTCTCTCCATTGATTTGATAAAGGCAATAAAATTTTAATTTGTAAAGTTTATTTTTAAATTATTTTATGACCTTGTTCTTGTTTCAATTGATTTTGTGACACATTTCATGGTTCTTCCTTACTAATATACATGTGTTCTTTGCCTTGTGATTTAAGAAAACTTGGGAAATTAGAATAGATCTGTATGGTTTAAGGCTTATCCTTTTTTTTCCAAGGAAAAAAATTTTTATTCAATATTTCTAAGATGAAATTAGAATATACATTGTTTCCTTAAAGGATTAGAAAAAGAGGGAGCATAAAAAAATACCCATCACAGTCCTTTCATGACATAAACAAAGTCTTCCAACAAGGGACAATTTACTCTCCAAAGATTTGTATAGTACCATTTTCAAACGAAAACTAGAAAATTGTCACACAAGATCTATAGCTAGATTTGATTCAACATAATATAGACACAACCTATGATAAAAACTACACATGAAAACAACACAAATTATAAGACAGACTTCATTGATTTAGAGACTAACAAGTTGTCCTTAAACTCCTATACAACTAGCTTTCCCACTTGCGAAGATAGGTCCTCCTTTAACAACTTGTCATCTCATGAAAATTTGAATCTTTATAAATATCCTTGAAAGAGATATATACAAATTGATTTTGAGGTTCATATTATTACCTTTATACTAAAAAATGCTAATATTTTTGTCATGCGTGTAATATTTTCAATATTATTTTGTTTTTTCCCAAAAGAGTTACAATACTTTGGTGGTTTTTTACTAGTTTTTTGTGGCTTTGTGGTGTTGTTTTGTGTAGTTGAAGCTCCATTTAATCATTGGTTTAGAACAATGTTGATGGTACTCAACTTTTATCATGTGGAAATGACTCCTTACATGTTGGATCAATGCCTCCCACAAGTTTAATACACCCTCTTTGTATTCCCTGTGCTTTGGTGCGTGTTCACAGTCTACTCACATTAAAAAATTCGACAACATTAGGTATTATGTCGTTGAAGCTCATGCTTGAATTATTTAAAACCTTAGTTCTCTCACTCCCATCCCTATGGTCCACATTAGAGAATCAACAAAAGGGGTAACACCATGCATATTCCTTTCACATGAGGTTTCTCCCATCCACAAGGGTGTTAAACACAATAATGAACCAAAAATTACAACATGTTACATTTGCCACTTCAAAGTGATTGCACAACCAAAACATAAACCAAGATAGTTCCACATAAACAACACATACATATAGACTACCACATTGACTATCGATGCCATACTGCTAAGTCAACATTCTACCACATCAACATTGTCCCACATGTCAGTGCCACATAAACATTGTACCACATCATCTACCATGTGTCACCCAATGAGTAGTGCCACACCATGTTTTCAACATCACTACCTTGTCAAGATTCCAATCACCTACTATGTGGCACTATTTATCATCCTACCATGTGTCACTTGTGGAGGACTTCCCTCCATTGCTAATTTAGAATTTAATGTTGATTTTGAGAGGAGCATAACTTCATCATTTAAAGTCCATTTAAGTTTTCATGCTCTATGAATTGGTGTTGTCCATTCATGCAAAATTCAATTTTAAAATCTTTTCGTCTTACATTTATTATAAAAATTCTCTCTAATCCACATTTCTCAAACTTCAAAGAGGTATAATTCTTGCATATGGGCACCGTTTTTGGTGTCATTTTTTTTAAAGTGTGCATTTTTAAAGAAATTTCTATCTAAGAAATAGAGGCATTTTACTTCTAAATTGTAATATATCCAGTTGAAATGAGATCCTACTTATAGGTAACAACTATTTCTCTTACAAATCACATATGGTGGATTTATTAAGAAGTATGGGACATTACCGGGTCACCTTGGGAATATAAATTTACCCATGGATGAATTAAAGAGATCCAAATGGGACAACAAAAATGAATTAGCATGTGGACTCATAGGAATGTATATTTCCAATGAATTACAGTCTCACCCTCAAGGGGTTGATACCCCTGATGCAACTAAGATGAAGTTGGAAGCTATGTTTTCTAAACACATCCAAAATTTGAGCCCAACATATTGAAAATAATCTCATAGATTTAAATCTTAATGATTTTAGTTGCATTGAATATTTTCTTTTGACGTTCAAAGAACTTAGGCTCTTACTTATAGGTTGTGCAATCAAGAAATATGATGATCATGTACTATTTTTTCTAACCTTGGAAATTCCTATTATGTTTTCATATCCAACTTTCACTCTATTTGAGGGTTTTTTCTTAATCAAGGTGTTGCTTATAGAATGACTTTTTTGACACATTATGTGATTCTCTAGTTCAAGAGAAAGATAAGCTCATACATATTGGAGTTATTTTTCTGTAGGTACCTCTAACAAAGCATTAGAGGTAGAATAGAAGCAATACCTTAAGCATTCCAGGAGGAGATTTTATCATCACAACAACAAACGTAACAAGGGTTCCAAACTATCCCAACTCTCTCTTGCTTCTAATGCTAATAGTGGATCTAATCCGAGATGAAATAAGTCTAACAATACTTATGGTTTTTGTGGGTGAGATGCTCATCAAGAGTCACGTTGTTTCAAGAAAATGGAATCCCTCAAAGAAACCATGAAGAAGAACAACCTTTAGCTAACTAATTCTTCTTCTCCTTCCTCAAAAGGATATGCTCTTTCCACTTATGGTTTTTCTTTCAATGTGTCAAATTCTAGTTCTTCAAATGAGTGAATTCGTAATTTGGGAGCTTCTTATCATATGGCTAAGGATTAAGTTGACATTTTTAATATTGTAAATAAATGTAATAACAAACAAATATTTGTTGGTGATGATAGATCTATAGGTGTTTTAGGATCAAGAACAATTCAACTAGATGATGACCACTTTAATGATGTACTATGTGTTCCTATTCTCTCATGCGACCTTCTTTCTATCTATTGAACCACTCATTTTGGTGAAGGAAAAGTTATGGATTTTTTGTCTCACCAAGTTGTAATCAATAACTTTAAAGATCCTCAAAATGTTTTAACATCATAGATAATCAATGATATTACTAGGTTGTAAAAATTCGACAACTTTATGTCATCTTCTTTTCCTTCAATTTTTATTTTATAGAAATGATATGGGCAGACTTTGGCATGAGTGGTTTGGATACCTAGACTACTTCTCATTGAAACATCATTTACTCAAGTGTAATATGATCATTAGTATTCCTCTCATTGCTTGTAGGGATGGTGTTTGGTCAGGTTGTGTTCTCAACATATAACATTGGGACAATTTTGACAAATGTTCTTATTGGCATGCATTGACTCTCTTACAACTTGTGTATAGTGATATTTGTGGTCCACTTCCTTTTTCTTCCATCTCTAGGTTTAATTATTTCTTAGCCTTCATTCATGGCTTCTTCAAATGCACTTGGGTTTACTTTAAAAAAATAAGAGTGAAGTTTTTGACATGTTTTTGGCCTTAAAGGCTCTCATAGAAAAATAATATAGACATCAACTTCAGAAGCTAAAAATAAATAATGGGGTTGAATATGTTAACAAAAAATTCAACACTACACTACATAGGTTATCCATATGCAACACACTGTTTTATACACACCACAAAAAAATGGTGTTCTTGAGAGAAAGAATCACACCTTAAACGAAATGGCTAATTGTAATCTCCAATATAAGGAATTCAATTCTTGTTTTTGGGTAGAAGCCATTAATGGTGAAAATTACATTTTTTTTTTTGTAAGCAAGTTCCATTTACATTAATGTCATACAAAAAAATATTACAATCATAGATTTCTATGGCCTACAAAAAACATGAAACTAGGCCACAAAGAACATCCAAACACTAGACTTGTTGATGTCAAAGTTTGCATGTTTTAAAAATATATATCTGCTAGAAGTTTAGGGCATCCAAAAAATTTAAAACCATAACCAGAGTTTAGACAAACCAACAACAAATAAACACAAGAACGCACAACTACATAACAATACAAAATTAAGCCACTCCTAAATCAATCAACCTAAAAAGAACTCATCAATCAAGCTTGAGGAGCTTGGTGGCCTAGAATCTTGCAAATCTTTGGTATCCTTGTTTCACAATGGTTCCTCGTCTTGTTCAATTACAAATAAGTTAAAAAAAGTTTCTCGATCACAATTAGATCCAACCTTACCTTCATTACACTCACTGACAACTTCAATTCATATGCCAAAGACCATCCTACATACCACTTCAAACTTGGATTCAAAGAGCATGAACATGTCTAGCAACTACTCATACTTGGCTCCCTTCTTCTCCAACACCTTGGAAATGAGGGTTTCAATGAGCTAGAAATGATTAGTGGCCTTGACTACTTTGGTTTTTATGCTCCTAGAGAAATTGGAGTCAGAAAACCACCCCTTAAAATCTCTATCAATTTTCTCATTCCCTATCAATTTCCTTTTCTTCCAAACATCTTGTTCCAAGACTTCAATTTACTCATTCACCACTATAGACCACCTCACACAGTAAGTTTTCTCCTCTTGCTAGGCTTCCCTTTCGGCTATGGTTCAATATGAGTTTCTACTTTTGTTTTCTAGATAATCCATGCATATTACAATGTCGTTCCACATGTTTCCTTGAGCTAGGCCTCAAGACCTCCAATAAATAACCACCCTCCATTTTACCCATGCTCTCCGAGTATTGGAGAATGAAATCCCACAATGCCAAAACCCCGACACCAGAACAAGCTACCCAAACCACAACACAGATCCCAATAGGAAGTTTAAGCTTACCAACACCCTGATGAATAGGCCACTCATGAAATCACCTGGAGAATTGAATATCCCACCACCTTATCCAACCCAAGAAAAAGAAACCTTTAAACCTCCACTCCAAAGTAAATTATACTCAATTGTTGGAAGATTGGTTGTTGTCATTGATGTCAACCCTAGTCATGGGGTTTGGACCGAAAGATTGATGAAGGTATTTGGAAATAAAGGAAAATACACATGCAGATACAACACCCATGGATGGATAGTATACATCATGTTGTTTCCGGTGGTATGTGGCACGTCACATGGATCCTCATGGTTGAGGAGAAATGAATTTTTGAAGATGACAAAGTGAATTGAAGAAGGAAGTACATGTAGGCCCTGAAGATAATTAAAGAAAAGAATTACACAATAACAAAGTGTCAGGTCTGCCCTAATGTTAAAAGGAAGTGACATAAATGGTATAAATAAACATCATTATAAATTTATTTGATATAAGTCAAATTTTAGAGGAAATAAGAAGTAAAAGAAGGTCAGATTTCAAGGGAGGATGAAGTATTTTGGTGATGTGTTCTAAGGTATGTTATTTTCGGTCATCTTACCATTTTTGCTATAACTTTTTTTCTAGAACGATTCAGATGGTGAAATCTCTATGGTATTAAGAAGACATATAAAGGTACCTCTGGTAAACATTTCAGCTCTTGATTCACTATAATTATGGATATACACTCTGTGGAAGATAGGGTTTGTGACCAATCCTAAAGCTAGTCAATAAACAGGTGTTCCGGGTAAAAAAGTCATAACTTCTTCATACATAATCCAAATGAAGTGGGACCACTTCCATTGGAAGGAGTACGGACTGAAGTTTCTTTTGTGTGAGTTTCAGAGTCAGATGTTAAATATTGAGTACGGGGCATGCTGTACAAGTTGGGTCTTTTGAATAGACCAAAATTGAATAAAGTCTACCATTCTTTCTATAACCTCTTTTTGGGGAGGATTCAAGGAGTGAAAATTGGAGGAGTTTCAAAGAATAAATTGAGTAATATTATCTACAGGATCAGAGTACTCCAAGAATTGAATAATTTCATAAATTGAAGAAGTCTCAGGAAGCATTAGCAGGTCCTATGTGATGATTGGTTGATGGTGATGATTTAATGTAAAGTTTTATTATCTCTCATATATTCTTGGGTGGAAGGAAGGGGAAAGGATGGAGAGTTCAACTCTCTCTTGATACTAGAGGATTGTATCTTCCTCTTGGAGGTTTATCCCTCCCTCTACATTTGGAAGCTGTAGCTACCTTTGGAAGT
>ML780767.1:532643-545021 GCA_009831015.1 Picea engelmannii | reverse complement strand
CTGGTTGCGACGTATCGTCGTCGGGTGGCGACGCAGAGTCGGGTAGACTGTAGTTGTTTTCTTGTACATACGCAGACACACACTTCAAAAAAAAATTTTCACTTATCACTAGAATGGTTGTCGTAGCAAGGCGGTTCGTTACAATTACTAGCATTCATTTCAGAACGAACTATTAACCGAATTTGACAGAGATAACATATGTCGATCTGGGTTTAACCAACTCGTTTTGAAAAAAACAAACAGAGCAGTATCAAGTCTCTTTTTGATACAAATCCAACTCATAAAATCAATCGTACTAACTGAAGATACACAACAATCCAATCAAGACAAGAGCAAATCGAACAGTTGGAGTTTAACATAGTCGTTGTGTATCAAAATCGTTCCATGATTCGGGCGTAGATATATTTTGCACAAGATTAAATGAGAATATCATTTCCATACAAAACAGAGTTGTTCTTTCCAAATCAGAGTCGATCAGAGTTGTATTCCTGATTTAGAAGATTACATCACATCAATTCAAACTCACGAAGTTGTTCCAAAATCACAGCATCCAAACTAAATCAGAGCCGATATAATCCAACCATAACGAAATCATACCAAATCAAAACATGATCGTGCTCTAATTTTAGCATAAAAATCTCCTGTACAGGTCAGATACAAACAAAATCCAAGCGAAAGAAAACCATTGATTTTGTTAACTCACACCAACATTCAAACGAATCAAAACAAATAAAAACCAATCGATTGCTAAACTGGGCACGACCAAATCATTTAACCAAATCATGACCTCATTTAATTTTAGCAAAACAAAAACAATGTACAGGATGAACAACATAACCGTTTTCGATATGGCTATAACAGAGTCATTTCGAACAACGGACAGAGCTATTTGAAAACCAAACTCAATTCATTGTATTAATCTAACAATTCAAAGAACAAAATTGATACCTAAATTCATACCTGGATGACGAGCAGACAACTTGATCATGACATTTTGGAATTAACAACGGATGTAGCCGATTCAACATTCCTGAATATGATGGAACCAGTGGTTCTTTGTTTCTTGTCATCAGCTCGAAGCTTGTCCCTTTCACTTGTCAATATTGCAACTTGGTTCTGCAACGATTTGATTTTCGACTGTAATAAGGGAACGTCTGTATAGTATCGTTCCAACCACACATCACACTGGTCACATGACGACTATCTGGGCTTTGAAAATGCAGGTGAGGGTTTGGTTAAATTGTCGAGGGTTTCATTAGGTAGCTTGATCCCAGGGTAGCTAGGATTGTTCCTTAGGCAAGGGGGTAGATTAGAAACGAAATTATAGGGTGGCTCGGAGCACAGACCTCGGGAGTAAGGGTACTCACTAGCTAGGAATCTTTCGATGTCAGAGTCAAAGTCTTCACTGAGGACTATGGGCTTCTGCTCAACACTAGGTTTAGGTTTATTCCTAGCCATTCTCAAGATAAGCCAAGCATTCTTTTTACCTTTGCCATCAACAGTAGGGTTTCCCTTGACCTTTTTGCTCACAGGCTTTTTTATAGCCTCAACCTTGTCAGTTGGAATGTCGAGTAGGTCAATATCAAGGTCGACTGAGGGTTTAGGAGACGGCAGTAGGACATGGAAAGGAATGGGTGGATTGACCTTAGTTTCACTAACCACAGGCTTGTCAACTTGGACAGGCTTTGCCTCAACAAAACCATTTCGAGAGATAAAAGCTTGTCAGCTATCACCGTGGAGATTTAAGTGATGAACAACGATGATTCTGATTAGGCTGTGGTGAAACAAGCTACTATCGGCCTTTTCTCTTTTAAACCTCCTAGCCATTTTATAAAGACTTCGCTGGAAATAAAAAGGCATATTCAATGGATACCCCATAAAATTCATTAACAGCCGAAGGTGATAAAGAAAAACCAGTCCATATTGACCTTCACAGGTCACGAATTGTTTAACCACCATCAAAAGATCATGCCATCTTGGTTTAAGTGTGGAAATGGGCATACCTCTGTCACAGGATGTGACCTTTCGTGAGACGAACAGTAGTGGCCATGGCACCTCCTCCACTTTAGAGTTTTTGAACCATCGCTGGCCCGTGGCTACTAACCCTGTGGCAGAGCTAATGAACTCCTCATTCAGATCAAGCTGAATGTCGCCTACTTTGGCCCTACAACCATAAAAAGTCAGGGCGAACTTCTATGCAACAAATAAATTAAAACCCTCAAAATGTTGTGCAAAGGTGAGCCAACCATTATCTTGCAAATATTTCTGGGCATTGTTGAACAGTAGCAAAGCTTGACTACCGTTCGGCTCAATTCGCACCATTGGTGCCATGGGGAAGAGCCAACGGTGAACGAACCAGGGTTTGAATGCAGCATACACAGGAACAAAATGCCCGAAGGCTTACCTGAGCTAACAGAGGTGAAACAGGGATAGGAGCAAGATTAATGACATCGTGCGAAGGTGGTGGAGCTATTTGTTGTCCATGCAGAATAGTCATTACCAATGGTACAACCGTCGATGCTTTCAACTATACAAATTACAACGCACATGTGTTATAACTATGTCATTCCAATCAATCAATTGAAACCTTTGGTAAGTGGATAAACCACGCACACAATCAAACGTTATGCCATAGTTTTAAAACCGAACATACAAATTGAAACCAATACCAAGTGTTGGACCAATGCGCCAATGCGTTTTGATAACATGAACTAGGTGTCATATTAAATGATATATATCAAGGGTTCAACCATAACACCTATGTATTTTATGAAACCAATGGTCAAGTAGATCAAATCAAAGAACATATAAATCCAATTACAAATGCATCACAACCTCAATTACTCATGAAACGAAATTACATAATCAATCAAAGAATGTCCAATGAGTACAGATCAAAAAGATTTACCAACTGCATAATGATTAGTAAAATGTAAACGCAATGGGCATATCGACAAGAAAGATAACGACAATTCAATAATGATTTTAATGTGACTTTGAAAGACCAAGTTTTCATGCTTACAGTCGTGAAAACAAAAACGAAGATAAGTGTGCAAATATCGCAAAAATAAAAGTGTCATTTATTTGAGAATTGCGACGAAAAGTTAAGATTTACAAAAACTGGTGTAGGCAGCGTATAAGATAGTGGAAAATGTGAATTGGCTGCCAACAATGGCGACACACTGGTAGAAGCAGTTATCTCTGCCAAAAGGAACAAATTCAGATTAGGACAACAAAGATAATTCCAACTCAAAAAGAACAACCAGAAAATCGTATAAACATCATCATTAACCAACTATTTCAACAGTGTTTTAAAAGATGAAAACAGATAACAATCTTAAGACCAACGAGTCACGATATTAAAGATAAAATCTCCAATATTGTTGACAGAGCCACTGCTGCCAGCAGGCATCCATAGCCTCAACAGGGTTTCCATTTAACCCACTCTGACATCTGTATCCTGCCAAGAAGTTCTAGATCAGAATAAAGGACATTAAAGAGGTTTCTTATTTTCAAATTTTCATATACCCTACATTGCTTCGCTGCCAGCGGGCCTGTTCAGTACCCCGACGAAGTTGTCTTGGCGTCATGCATGCATTTACCCGCTGCCAGTAGACCTATTCAACATCCCGGTGGGTTTACAAGCACTTCCCACAGCTCTATTAATAATTTATTTTGTTTTTTTCTTTCAAAGATATATAGTTGAGTGGGGTGATGCTGAAAATCATGATATTTTAACATATTTTTTCAGATCTCATCAGAATTTTTTAGAACTGTCCTTTATTAAGATCCAGAGATGTTTCATTTACTAAAACAACTTCCTAAGGCAGGGAGACATCTCCTGAGTCATTCCCTTAAGGAATAGGGACAGCGTAAAAATATAATAGATGATCATGACAAGTTTTACTCAGAGATCGAAATCAGTCAACTTCTTTCAAACAACAGACTTTTGCCAACACAGATATAAATTTCAGACACATACCATTGATGCTTGTACAATTTTCTAAGCAGTTATTTCAGCGAAGGAATATTCTGTTTTCTTTGTCTGAATAGCTCGGTATACAGGTATGTGTATTTCAAAAAACACAAGCTGATAAATTCAAAGGAAAAATCAAAAACAAAAAGAAAACAAAACAACAAACAGAAGCAAAATATGTACATAATATACAAGGTTTGTTGTCAAGCAAAGTATCTTTTCAGGGACTGGCCATTCACCGGATAGGTGTCAGGCTGCCCCTCAAGATTCTGCAATTGAAAAGAACTGGGACCCAACTTTTCAGCAATTAAAAACGGTCCAAGCCATAAGTTTTGAAATTTAGTGTGCTCTCCCTTTCCCTAATGCGGTTTGTCCGACTTCAAGACGAGATCACCTACTTCGAAATTCCTATCAGAAGCAAAATTAGAATCGAACCAGCTTTTAACCAATAGTTGATGTTGATCTAACTTACATTTGGCTTGGGCTCTTACCTCTTCTAGCTTCATCAAAGCGTTAATTCGGTTTTCCAAAGGGGGACAATCTTCTTCTTGGATTTTCTGTGACAACTGAAGTGAAGGAAGAAGAATGTGAGGTGGAAGAATTTCTTCTCTGCCATAAACGAGAAAAAATGGGGAGTTACCTATAACAACTTTTGGCGTTACTCTATCATCCCACAACGTGTTTAACAGTGCATTGTGCCAATTCTTGTGATTTTCAACCACCGTTCTCTTGATAATTTTAATCAAGTTCTTGTTTGTCGATTCTGCCAATCCATTACCCTGGGGGTAATAGCTAACAAAATACTTCAATTTAATTCATTTTTCCAAAGCGAACTCGCTCATCTCAAGAGAGGAAAAGTAAGAAGCATTATCGAATACTAAACAGTCAGGGATACCGAAACGAGTGATAATATTCGAATTTAGAAAGGCAATTACCTGACTGGTGTTGACAGTTCTTAACGCGGCAGCTTCAGACCATCGGGTAAAGTAATCTATGGTTGTCACAATAAAATTGTGATGTTGTGAGGATGGGGGGTTGATTGGACCTATGATATCAAGGCCCCACTGTTGAAAAGGAGAATCTACTGAAACGGGCTGCAAAGGAAAGGTTGGCTTCTGTAACTGCCCTGATGCTTTCTGACAAATGGTACATTTACGACACAAGGCATGGGCGTCTCTAAAAAGCGTGGGCCAGTAATAGCCGTCTCTTAAAACCTTATCAGCAGTGGTGTCACCACCAAAATGACCACCAACTTCTCTTGCATGCAACTCTAGCAAGACTTTTTCTTCTTCGTCTTTTTCAAGACAGCGCATCAGTACACCGTCAAAAATTTGACGAAATAGGATACCATTTACCAAATGAAAGGAGGCGGACTTTAATCTCAACGCTCTTCTTTTAGCTGGGTCCAGGTGACAGGGGGCTGACCCATGTTCAAGACAGAATCTTATATTGTCATACCAAGGACTGATAGGGTTTTGTGCGCAACAGATTAGATTTTGATCATGTTGTCCTAGGTTTGACGTATCACTTTCTTCTTGTTGTCCTACTGCTTTATCAACAACTAACTTGCATAACCCCTGGCCTCTCACTATCTGAGATGGGGTAATTTCTAAGTCGTACTCCTGCAAGGAGGTGACCCAGTTAGCTCTCTTTTCACCTAGTTCCTTCTGCACTAACAAGTTCCTCACGACTGGGTAGGGGACAATGACTTTCGTCCTTGACTTCAAAAGATAGGACTGGAAGTGCTTGACTTCTTTGAAAACAACATAGGCTTGTCAATCTACCGCCGGGTAATTAAGTTCAGCACCTTTGAAAGCAGATCTCATAAAGACAATGTGTACTTCATTGTTCTCGGTATTCTTTTGGGTTAGGACGGCAGCATAGGAACGGTCAGAAGCAAAAGTGTAGAGTGTAAAGTCTTGAGAAAAATCGGGGCTCATGAGAGACGAAGCGTCTATTATGGCCTTCTTTATTGCATTAAAAGCTTGATTTTCTAGGGGTCCCCAGTGATATTGGGTGTCTTTCTTAATTAGGTTCTGCAAGGGTCTGACCATTTCAGAGAAGCTGGGGACAAATCTTCTCACAAAATTAATCTGGCCTAAGAAAGACTGCATAGATTTTTTGGATGTAGGAGGGGGAATTTTTGCGATGACTTGAGTCCTTTCGAGGTCGATAATCATCCCTTCGCTTGACATAATAAACCCTAGGAGTTTACCCTGTTCTACTGCAAAGATGGATTTTTTAGGATTCAAGGAGATGTCGTATTTACGACATTGTAGTAGAACGACTCGTAAGTGAGCTACGACGGACTGATTGATTAAGCCTCGGAAAGCAATGTCCATTGCTCTCTGAAAAGTGGCACCGACATTAATCAATCCAAAGGGCATTTTTCGATAAGCATAAGTGCCCCACGGGGTACGGAAGGTAGTTTTAAGTTGGTCTGGTGGAGACATCAGGACTTGGTTGTATCCTGAGAAACCATCCAGTAAGGATAGCCTCTCAGAACCAGATACATGTTGAAGGATCTGTTCCATGGGTGGGACAGGATAGTTGTCTTTATCAGACGCTCTATTAAGGTTTCGGAAATCAACGCAGAGTCGGATTTCCCCACTTTTCTTTCGGACTGGGACAAGGTTAGAAACCCATTGAGTGTGCCTAACAGGAAAAATTATCTTAGAATTTAAGAGTTTATTCAATTCTTTTTGAACGGTCGGTTCGAGCTTAGGGTGCATTTTCCTCAGTTTTTGTTCAAAGGGTAAGGTTTGGGGCTTCATAGGAATGACATGCTGTATGATGTTAGGGTCGAAATTTTTAAGGTCATCATACGTCCATGAAAAGACATGTTTAAATTATTTGAACAATTTAATAAATGCAACTTTCTCTTGTTCAGAACATCCTACCCCTAGATTAATGCACTGCGGATTGTCCTTAGTTCCTAAGTTTACCTTTTCATAAGATAACGAGGAACTATTGGTTTTACAGTTGACCGTCTTTTTAAATTTATCTTGAAGATCATAAAACTTCTCTAATCTAACTACAGATTTAGGGATCGAGTTTACCATATCTGATGAAGATTCAGGAGTTCTCGGATCTGGTATTACCGTGAAATCACGCAAATTGTCGTGGTGTGTGTGTTCGTCTATCACTGCGCCTTGAAAGGTTTCTTCCATGTGTAGAAAGTTGATAATTTGTTGATCTTCGTCAAAGACTCTCCAGTTCGTGATGTTGTCGGGAACAGATGGTCTGAACAACAACTCAACGGAGAATGCATTTGGGGACAAGCCTTCTACAGGAAGGAGTTTAGAAGCTACATTAGCTAATAAATCTGCTTCAGAGTTATTCAATCTAGGAATAGAATTTATATTGAAAGCAGAAAATTTGTTCTTTAAATTCCATACCTCAGATTGGTAGCTTTTGAGATGTGGCGAAAGACAGTGGATAGAACCTCTTACCTGTCTAACCACTATTTCAGAGTCGCCAAAGACGGTTAAATTTTGAATGTTCATATCCGAAGCTTTTCTGCGACCTTGCAATAGAGCCTCATATTTTGTAGTGTTATTAGTACATTCAAATTCCAACCTACATGCAATTAATGTTTTGTTACCTGTCGGATTGATAATAACGCAGCCTGCTCCAGCTCCTTCTTTGGACTTTGACCCGTCAAAATAAAGAGACCAAAGTTGATTTTCATCAGGTACTTGAGATCGTTGCGTGGAAGTTGTCGGTTGCATATATGCTACAATCTCAGACTGTTGTTATGGATTGGTGATAGTTGAAGCCTCAGCCATGAAGTTGTCGAAAAAGGTGTTCATCCCTTGTACTTTGGGTGAATCAGTAGAAGGTGTAAATGGTTCGTTGGGATCGTTTTAATCTGTGACCGTGAACTTAAGGTATCATTCACGATTTACCTTGATCTTGTTGGGCTTGCCATTCTCTGGAAGCCATAGATGAGACCAGTCTATTGTGAAATAGCCGTGTAGTTGCTTCGACCAGTCCCCACTTAAAAATAGACCATACACTTCTGGAATATCCACAACAATAATATCAATGACTTGATGGACCTTGGGGTTAGACGATAATCTAATAAGCACATTCTTTAGTTCGCGTATGACTTTAACATTGGTCCTATCAAGTTGAATGACTTTTAAAGTAGATGGTTCAACTTCTGCATTAATCTTCTGGCATACAGACCATGGCATCACATTGGATGACGCTATGGAGTCTACCATACAATTGTGCACATTTCTATTAAAGATTTCAAAAGTTAACAAAAAAGGAGGTACATTTTTGCGAGTACTAAGAGTGGTAGATTGTGGCTTTTTACTCGCAGTTCCTAAAGCTACTTTATCTACATTATTTACATTATTTACATTACTTACAGGAAGGCTTCCTTTATCTTGAGGATCGGGATTGTTTTTAGTGGAAGTCTTCTGAGGAACTTTGTTCTACACAACCTTGTTACTGCTTGAATTACCATTTTTTCCATTCTCTGAGATATTCTGTAATATTTTTTGTAGCAGAAATGGAAACTTCAATAACTCATAAACATAAATGTTAGCTCTCAACTTTTTAAGATCTTCAACTACATCATAATCTAAGTTGGGGTTCACATTACTCTGTTTAGTCTCAGTCGATTTAGATTGCTTTGGAGGCAAAGTTGTAGTGTTTTCGGAAGAAGGTTTGTTTGTTGTCTTACTCCTGGTATTATAGGGATGCACTGTCTCGAAGTTAGCTTGAAAGATGCTATCCGAGAAGTGTCCAAAAATGTTTGGAGAAGACTCATCTTCTTGAACTGTCTCTTTTTCAACTACCTCCTCAGGAATCTCAGGAGGCATCAAGTTGTCTTGGGCTTCTAGAATCGTTTGAAGAGCGCATTGTAGACTTTCTAGATTAAGGCCTTCAGTGGTTGGATTAGGTCGATTGGTAGGAAAAGGCTTCTGGAACGGGGGCTTGTAATGTCCTTTACTCGAGGAAGCTTCTTCGATCATCCTTTTTAAGTCTATAACTTGATTTGACAGTTTTTGAACAACTTTAGTTAAGTTTTCTAAATCAGAGTTTTCAGGTTGTGTTTTACTTTGAGTGGGTCTGGGGAGGATTTCGATCTTCTTTTTGGAAGAAGAACTAGTCTCTGTTTCATTGCTAGTAGAGTCTTTAAGAATAAGTATATCTTTTTCAATCTGGCTGGCCTCCTCGAAGGCTTCTAACAACATGGCTTTCTTAGATCGTTTAACCCAAATAGATATACTTTGATGCAAAGCTTTAGTGTAGTAAGCTATTATAATATTCTCGGCAGGCATGGAATCCGTAGGGATTCGGTTTTTAAGTGATAAGAATATCTGATTAAAGTCTTTAACTTTTTCTTTTGGGTTCATTCTTAATCTAGAAAGGTCCATGACTAGGACTTCCGGAGGCTTACCGTCTCCGAACTTTTCCAAAAAGCATGACTCAAACTTTTCCCAAGACATGATGGTATGGGGTTGTTGAGCAAAGTACCATGTAGATGCATTGCCCTTGAAAGTATAGGGGAACAACCTACAGACAACGTCTTCATGTTCGACATTGCGGAGTCTTATGGATAACATAAATTTTTTAATGTGATCTTCAACGATCTGTTTTGAGTCGGGGTCAAACTTGGGAAGCCATTTCTCCGGGTGTTTAGGTAAAGGATGTTGAGCTCCAGGAACAACTACGACATCCTGATCAAGCCAAGGTCTAGCAAGGTTGTTCTGTTTTTCCATTGGTGTTGTGGGTGTGGAAGGCAGAGAAGGGGAATTTCCTTCATCAGAGGAATCTCCTCCATAAGAGGAAGGAGATGATGGAGGAGGTGAAGGAGGTATTCCAGATCCTCCTGCAGCAGGATTTAGCATTGGATCTGAAGGATTCACAGTGAGGTTAGTGCCTCCTAATTGTTCTCTGATATCAGAGAAATCCAAAGGTTGGTCCAATGGACGGTTAGGTTGCCTCAAACGAGCTAAGGCACTATGAGTTCTTATAAGAGATTGACAGACAATCTCTTGTATGTCACCACCTGTAGGATTAGGGGTTCCTGCTCAATTGTGATCTGTGGATCGTCGGTTGATGTAGTTGTTGTTTGAAGGGGAATATTATCGTTGGAATGGCTTCTAGTCACTATGGGTGAGCGATTAGGTGGAGGAGGAGTCTTGCGACCGCCTCGTGCCATTAATTAAATTCAAGCCCTCCTTCTAGCGCCATTTGTTGATGGGCGAAATTGATCGTCCGTCAACTGGGAGAGTGGAACCGGTCCGAGGTTGTCTAATAACCCAAGCCGTTTGGGATGAACCACCCTGAAGGGTTTAGCGGCTCCATTAGCCGATCTAAGGTCCTAAGAAAACAAAAAGAAAACTATTCTAAACTAACTAATCTAACTAAAAATAAATATTAAAACAAACTAATAAACTAATCTAACTAAAAATAACTATTAAAACAAACTAAAACAAAATTAACTATTATATACATACAATCTACTATCTAATACTATACTAACTCTAACTAATTAAATATCTAACTACTAACTGAAATAAATCTTATTCACAAAATGTACAATAATTACAATTTACAGATTTGAATAAAATCTGAAAAACTCATTTATATTCTGTCCTAAGACAGTAAGAGCTATTATTTTTTATTTTTTTTATAATTTTATGAAAAGAAATAAAACAAAACTAACTAAACTAAACAACTAATATACTAATTCTAACTATAAATCTAACTGAACATGTATCTAACTAAACTACTAATATTATACTAACAAATTAACCAAACAAATAAATAACAAGCTGACCTGGAGAAACACTCTAGGTTTGTCCTGTATGTAATGATTGTTTTAGCTGATTGGAGGGAGGAAACCCGCACCGAATTATCCAGAAGCTTGTCGTAAACGATAAGCTGCAGTGCTCTTCAAATATGATTACAGGACAAACAAGACATAAAAAATACAACAATCTTATGATTTATAAATCTTCACAGTTAGAAAAAACTGTATGCAAAGATCTATATGAAATGATTCAATTAATGAAGAAGAGAAATCTGTGATTCATTAACTGAAACAAAGTAATTGTTGTATTTTTAAGTAATGAAAGAAATCAGATATGGATTAGACATTAATCAAATCATATCATCCTGCAATAGATTATGATAGCTAAAGTAGTCTATAATCAACTGCAAAGTGACATGCATAAACTTGAAACAAAAGATTGATATATTGAAAAGCGAAAGCTGTAGCAAAACATCAACTCTCGTCTCAGTTTGTATTAGAAATCCATAGCATGGTTCTCCCACAAGTGAGGATGCTCCTTATTACAAAAAATAATAAGTATTTAAAGACCTTCCACAGGGTAAAACATCCCTGTGGAAGTTATCAAAACTGTGTACAGAAAATATGGGATGATATCCCAAGTCTGACTAAACTAGGAACCTAAAATAAAAACTAAATCACACAAATATCTCCTAGACTGTCCAGCATGCCCAATGCAATTTGGATGTACCTGAAAGGGGTAAAAAATGGACAAGTTAGGAGGATGTTTTGTTAATGAAAATGATAAAAATCTAATTCTATAGACTAGCTACATAATCTTGCGATTTTGTAGCTAGTCTAAATCAGACACAGAATCAACATTAAAATCAATTCAAATCTTTAAAGAATTAAAATTAACAAATATCTAATAGTTTATTTGAAAGACAAACGAATCATTCAAATTGAAATTGTTATACTAATTTGAAATCAAACAAGACTAAGATCAATCAAATGATTACAGAGATGCGTGTACTCTGTTTCGTTTGTTGTCACAAAATCGGGTGAACATAATCATGTTGGATAACCGACAGTAATGAAATCAATTCATAACCAATTGAAATCGATACAGTTAAACAAATCATAGGCAATTGTTTGTTATTGCTGCCTTATTAACAGGAAACACGATCGAATCCAAACAATATCATTTTCTCAAACTGATATAATTGTATTAAATATAAACGATTATGCTAATATCAAATTGAATCAAAACTGGTATGTAAATTATCACATATGAAATCATAATGGGATCAATCAGCTGATAACAGGGTCTGTGGGATTCGCCAAATCGTTTATTATTGCCAATTGGGGGCGGACGAAATCGATTGATTTTTAATAAAAATATTACTAGCATTCATTTCAAAACAAACTATTAACCGAATTTGATAGAGATAACACATGTTGATCTGGGTTTAACCAACACGTTTTGAAAAAAACAAACATAGCAGTATCAAGTCTCTTTTTGATACGAATCCAACTCATAAAATCAATCGTACTAACTGAAGATATACAACAATCCAATCAAGACAAGAGTGAATCGAACAGTTGGAGTTTAACATAGTTGTTGTGTATCAAAACTGTTCCATGATTC
>ML780767.1:507906-518943 GCA_009831015.1 Picea engelmannii | reverse complement strand
GGCCTTATGGATGCAATACCGATGGTTTTAGTTATCGCTACTTGAGCAGTGGTTAGTATGCAGTGAATGATTGACATAGATTTAGTTTTTACGCATTGAGGATTTATGTAGTAGATGGTGGATCTAGATATTTAGTTTTTATATAGTTATTCTAATGATGGCTTAAACTTACTTATTCTCGTGCCCATGATTATTTAAGAATTGAATGACATGTTGCCTGATGAATGAGACATGAGCGCAATGGAAGAATCATGTAATGTAATGCTTCATGTTAAATGCTATGGTAATGATTTCTTTTTATTATTAATTCATTGGCAAGGTTATGGTAATATAATGTAATGTTGATTTATTTTATGGTAAAGTTAGTGTAACTTCATTGCATTGGTAGCATACAAGGAGTAATGTGATTGGTGATTGATGTTTTAGTTGCAAGGTTGTTATAACATAAGATGTGAGGTTGTTAAGATAATGTTATTGTAATTTTATGGTATCTGTAACTTATAGGATGTATTGAGATTGTTAATTAATTTCAGGGTTAGTACTATAATTGGAATTTTCCAAACCCACAGTTGTATGATATCAGACTCTCGATCTGATAAAGCTAGTCGCTCTGTATATAAGTCTGCGTGTGTGATTATTTTCTGTGTAAAGAATCCAGTGCCGTATCAAGAGTCTCGGGCCCTTTAAAGGCAGGGTTTCCACTCTTGCAACACACCTCTAAGGTCGTACTAGTAGTCTCAAGCTCTTTAAAGGCAGAGTTCCCACCACTGTGACCTCCTGACAGAGATTACTAGTTTCTGCCTGAGCAGTCGGCCATGAGCTTATCTGACATTCTCTCTCTCCGGAGCAGAGAACTAAGATTAAATGCCCTCCTTTCCTGTGCAGAAATAGTAAACTATACTACTATAGATTCTTCCATCTGTGTTCGTACTGTACATAACACAGTATGTCGTTTAATGCTTGAGTTACTTGTTGTGCGCCTTATGTCTATGGTCGTTTAATGCTTGAGTTACTTGTTGTGCACCTTATGTCTTCTTGTTGTGATCATCGTGGTTGTGTCTTGTTAGTCGTCGGGTGGTGACGTAGAGACAAGTGTGTCTGTTTCCTTTTTACACGCACACACACACCTTAAACAAAAAAGAAAATTTTGCACCTGTTATCAGAGTTGATGTCGTAACGAGGAGGTCGCCACATATGGTATCAGAGCATTAAAATCTTCTGACAAAGAAACCTTCTTATTATGTTTGTTAATGGTGTCACATAGAGATGCAATATTATTCTCATGATGTTTCCATAGAAAAACTTCTTCTTCATTAAGATCATACATGATAAATAATATAAAGATACCATGCATTGAAATTGATATGGTGGGTTTACATTGTATGGGAAGGTGCAGAGAGTATGAGGCCTCAAAAAAAAAAAATCTCCATCAAGGAAAAAACCAACTTACATAATTTCTATTTTTAAGTAAAAAATATTCTAACAATAAAAAGATATTACTCTTCCTTTGAACAAACTGAATACAAATCACACCTATAATAGAGGAGGAAACTAAAATTAGGGATAATTTTAAGGATGGCAATTTATCTTGAAGTGTAGAAACCTTGGCAAATCTTACTAGCCCTTAATATGCAAACTTTAAAATGTTTGGCGATTTTTTTGTAAAAAATTTCAAATTTACAAGGATTTTATATAGTTTCTACAAAATTTTGGCGATTTTTAAGATAAAATAATTGTATCCTATAGAATTTGGGTGAATCATTTTTAGAAAAATTGGAAATTGGCAAAAATGTTTTTGGAAAAAAATCATGGAAAATTAGCCCATGGCCGAATTAACTAGAATTTGTTGTAGGAGCAAGCCACACATCACATGAAAAAGAACTACTCAAAATTTGCACAAATGTTATACAAAATGTTGCAATAGATATACACGTGGAAAAGTCTCATGTTTGGCCTAAATCATGGAAATAAATGTCTATAATATCAATTGTAACCATGCCCTAGTCACACGAATGTAGGGGTTTCACGAGATGAAAACCATGTCCTAGATTAGTAGGTGTGCATAACATTTGATGGATTCTCGTAGAGGCTATCCCCAAGGAAAAATGGAAGAGAGGGAATAATAACGAAAATTAGGTGTACTTAGGTTGATTATCATATATGTGCAAGGACGATTCAACTTAGGTCATCCAAAGTCGACTTGTGAAAAATAAATCTTGTTGGTTAGCTTGCCAAAATATTGGAATAATATGCAAAACAAAGTGTAGGTTGACTATAAGAGAGCACAATAGGTTGGTTGAAAAAACATAACTATCATGCATAGAGTATATATTATTATGCAGTAGAGTGTAGGTTGATTGCAGATAAAAGATCAGGCGGACCCACAAAAAAAACTAACATGCTAAAGTAGATAGGTCTATGGAGTATAATGTATATGTAATCGCAAGGGAACAATAGGTTTCCTTAGATTGTAATAAGATGAAACATGCCATCCCTAGAAACATTCCAAATAGACTTGCCAAGGAATAAAGTAGGCCCACATAAAGGACATATCTATGGGGAGTAGCTAGAGAAAGTAAAAAAATCAAACCTTATAGGAACTAAAAAGATTTTTTTCCCCAAAAACATGGTTTGAAAACCATGAGCTCCAAAAAATCTCTCATAAACATATATAAAAAAGCGCTCAAGCTTTAATTCAGGGTCCTCTCCTTAAACAATTCGAGAGAATACCAGTAGCAAAAGAAAAATGCACGAAGATAAAAATTGTCTAAGGAGATTTAATACTATGATAGAAATAAATTTACCCTATCTTGAATAAAATTGTTACCAAATTCTGAATGATGACCTCCTTTATTTTCAATAGTGTTCAAGATATCAGCAATGGTCCATGTCCTCTTTGGATGGATGAAACCAAATGAACTCTGCAACACGCTTTAGTGCTAGCGATCAGGGGTGGGTAGACTTAATCCCCCAACTTTGATACCATGTTAAAGTTATAAATAAAATGTCATAAGGAAAGTGGAGTCTCCACACAATGATCACATAAGAAAACACCAAAAACATGAGAATTTATGGGTAACCGTGTTTCCATGTTATGTACCAAACACCCAAATAACGTAAAAAGAGAAAGATAAGTTACTCTACACCTTGAGATTGAGATAAGAATGAATGAAGCCTCCTCAAGGGGGAAATATAAAAAATCAACAATATGAGATGATTTCTAAAACTAGATCTCCTTGGTATATATAGGAGACAAAGGGTACAATTACAATTAATGGGTCTAGTAGAACATACTAATATAAAAATAGAAATGTAATAACTTAATATCTAGGGCTTTATATAGGGATTAACATGCTCCTCCCCTTCAAACTAGTGTTTCACTCAACATTTGATTAGTTGCAGATGTTTCTGCATGAAGAACTTGTCTTCCCATGTTGTCTCTTCTACTGGTAAGTTCTTCCACTTGATGAGGTACTTAGTAATTGCTTGATCCTTGTTTCAAGGATTTTTTCTAGTTCTCATATGATTTTCCTTTATTCACTAATATATAGTAAAATAGTTTGAATTGGGATCTTTTCACTGATTACCTTATTTAAGCAAGAAACATGGAAGACTATATGTACACTTGAAGATGGAGGAAACTCCAATTTGTAATCCATACTTCCAATCCTCTGCAACACCTTATAGGGACCATATTCCTTTTGTTTCTTGAGGGACATATATTTGTATGGTTGTAGACTCATAAATACCCAATCCCCCACTTCAAATTCCCTCTCACTATATTTTTGATATGCTTGTTGTTTCATCTTATTTTGTGTTGTAAATCAATAGTCCTTCAATGTTAGATAATCCAAAATACAATTATCATAGTTTATAAAGTTAGAATAAAATGATTATTAATTTAGAATATTAAATTAATAATCTAGAATATTTGATAAATAAATGTAGACTTTTAGAAATACATTATTGTTGTAAAAGATATGACTCTAGAGAGGTGTCGTATCTTAGGCTCTAAATTAGGAGTATTGTTTTGAGATTGTTAAGATAGCATTTATTGTAAATGGACACTTGTTTATTTAATAAGTGATCCATATCTAGAGTTTGTTAGGACATTTAGCTTATATATAGCTCATTGCAAGAGTATTGGGTTGTTCGGGTGTAAACTCTTGCAAAATTTCTTATGTAATTTATTTTCCTATTTAATAAAAGTTTGTGTCTGAGGACACTTTTGCCATTATTGTGGTATCAGAGCTCCAGTAATGCTATTGAACTGAAGAAGAGATTAGATGATCTGAGGAAGAGATCCCAGTGTTACAGACCAAGGAAAGTCGACGCATACTCTGTCAGTAAATCGATCAGTTATTGTTCAAATTTTTTAAAAAAAAGGGGGAAAATAATTTTTATTTTTTTTACTTTTAGATTTTAGTCAGTGCACTCACAAACTGATTTTACAAATTGTAAATCTAGAAAATTAACAAATTAGTTTCTGGCAAAGTAATGTTTGAGCAAAACGTTGTGTAATTTTTGAGTAATTTCCGGCGAATTAATTATCACTATTATAAGCATTTAGATTCAACGAACTCTCTGTGTGCGCGCGATCAAACATCAAAAATCCTCTTAAAAGGTTTTCCTGAAGCCCCATGGAGTCAAAGATTGCATGTTTTTTTGTCATAGATCTTGGCATTGAAGTTATTTTCGGCCGGATCCACACTCATGGTCATGCATAGATGTTATTTCCGGACTAAGTTTCATGGTCACGCATTAAATCTATGAATAAATTGTTACTGTGTAAATCGACAGCGAGATTTTCCGGCCACAAGGAAAGCAGGTCAAGATTCGATCCAAGGACCTCTAGTTATCCCTTTACCAGACACTTGAGAAACAATCATCTTTGAAGCTTTGTTTCCAATCGAAGCAATTCTCTTCTGTCATTATTGTTTCCAACATCAAAAATTCACATATTGTTTCAGCCATTAAATATTGGAAATTCTTCTGTGGACTGGTGCGTGGATAGAGCGTGGAGTATCCACATTCCAGAGGCACGTTTGGGCACGTGGGTTGAGCGTGAACTATCCATATTCAGAGATGATGAGAACCGATCAAGACTCGCACAAAGCGATAGTGGTGCGTGTCTTCCAACTGTACGACGAGCTTTCACAGCTGTGTAGCGCATAAGCTGCTGGAGAAGCATTACTCCGCCCGGCTGGGCCACCGCCGCCTCTTGGATTCCAAACCAAGAGGTCAATTAAAGATTTTTTCCAATGCGTGCGTGGAGGGACTGTAATCTACATGTGTGTGGAGGGACTGTAACCTACGCGTGAAAAAGAGGACCATGGCACCTATTAGTGACTGTGATTGTTTATCCCGATGAAGCCATGGCAGATGGGGGAGATGGTGATGGCATGTGTGTTCGGTGTGTAGTTATGGTAATGGCATTTGTTATCTACTGTTAGACGTTCTGCCATTATTTTCATTTACAATCAGTCGTTGTCCAGGATCAGATCCTTTTATAGTGCAAATACAATCGGATCGGTCAATGCCAGCTTCAACAAAAGGAGTCTCTCGAGCAACAATAATTGCCATTATTGATGCCATATCTTGATGTGCGTGGCAAATGTTGACAGGAACGCTGAAAGTGCTCTTTTCAAAGGCAATAAGTGAAGTAACTTTGATAGTTTTATTTTACATGTGAATTATCTAATTATTGTTACTTGCTCTTTTCAAAGACAATAAGTGAAGTAACATTATCTCTTTCGGGCATCAAAAGCCTTTGTAGGAAAAGGTTTACTTGCAGGTATATCAAAGGATACAAACCATATCAAGTGATTATTTTTGTAACTCAAAGTCTTTTTACTTTGAGGGGGGGGGCAAGATTGCCAGAATTTTGTAAAAGTGTAAAATTTTGAAAGTTCCTTGGAATTTGACTAGAACCAAGTACAAAGATCAGCCATTTTTTCCTTGTTTCAACGACTATACGAGGGTCAAGGCCAAGCCCCGATAGATTGTCTTTGGTGTGATGCGTCTGGTGTGTTGTTCATCTTCATATTTATTTGCGTGATTATTTTTTGGTGCGTAAATTCAACAAACTACAATGTTGAAATTAATTAATTTGTTCTCCGACTCCGATAAACTTGAAGGCACAAAATCATACAAGACATGGAAACGACTCATTGAAAGCACTCTCATTTACAATGAACTTTGGTGTGATATATGTAATGAAGATACTAAGCCCACTAAGCCGACAGATGCAGCTACATTAGCGAAATGGGAAGTTAAAAATGCCAAAGCATTAGCACTTATTAAATCTTCAGCTAATGATGAGATGTATGTTCACATTGAAAATACGACTGATGCATGGTCTGCTTTGAAAGTTTTTAAAGATTTATTTGATACTCAGCCTGAATCCAAGAAAGTTGATCTTCAATTAAAGTTGCTTCAACAAAAATTGACTAAAGAAGGTGATGTCCATGAATATATTTCCAGACTTAAGAACATTAAGCAGGAAATACTAAATGCGGGTTTTCAAGCAGTAGATGATAGTTTCATGACCACAATATTAATCGTTGGATTTCCTTCTTCCTATACACATTTTTTGGAAACTTTACAAGTCACTAGCAAGTTAGACAAGCTTACATTTGATGAACTAAGTGAACTATTATCTCAACACAACAAAACTTTTGGAAAGAAAAAACAAGTTGGAGAAGATATTTTTTTCACAAAAGCAAGAACAAGTAAGACTTCAAGTGACAGTTATAGCAACAGAGGAAGAGGAAATTTTGTACAAAGTCGTGGACGAGGCCAACATAGACATACCAATTTTCAAGGCAGAGGAAATAGTCAAGGAAGAGGGTATTTTCAAGGCAGAGGAAACAATCACGGCAGAGGATATTTTCACGCAAGAGGAAATAGTCAAGGCAGAGGCTCTTTTCAAGGCAACAGTCAAGGCAGAGGACAAAATCCGCACAGAAATCAAAGCAGGGGCAGAGGACAGAATTTCGGCAGAGCGAGAGAATTCAGTCAAATTGTTTGCAGAAGGTGTAACAAAGTTGGTCATTATGCATAAGATTGTTGCACTTCCATTGATAAAATTGCCAAGTTTCATCAAAACACAGCACAGTTTGCAAATGATCGACAGGATGATGATTCAGAATATGTGTTTACCTCATCTTCAACATTACAGATTTCAACTGATTTTCAAAGTGATTATGAATATGCGTGGATTTTAGATTCAAGAGCATCTCAACACATGATTTTCAGACGTGACTTCTTTTGGAATTTTCAAGAATGTCGTCTTAATTCTGTTTTTCTTGCAGATAATACCAAACATACTCCTTATGGAAGAGGAGTCGTTAAATTTTATTTACCTGATATTGGAGAATGACTGATTTCAAATGTATGGTATGTACCCACCTTCAAAACGAATTTGTTGTCTTTAGTCACAATTCGACAAGCAGGACATCAGGTGATTATGGAAGATGGCTTGGTTAATATAAATTCAATCAAACAAAATATGAAAACATTGATGACAGGATATGAAGACGGAAAACTGTTAAGGATGAAAGGAAAAGTTATTCCAAGACATTCAGACTTTACAGGAACAGTAAGTACATGTATCTCCCCTATCAGATTATGGCATGTGAGATATGGACATCTCAACTTTGATAGTCTGTCTCAACTACAAAAACAAGGGATGGTTAAGGGACTTCCCACTTTCAAAAAGTACACTTCAAAATGTGAAGCATGCATTTATGGCAAACAGAGTTGAGAAAGTTTTTCAACAAGTTCATGGCATGCAAATCGGCGGTTGCAACTAGTTCAATGTGATGTTTGTGGACCTCTAGAAACTTCTTTCGGTGGTTGCAAATATTTTTTACTCTTTGTTGATGATTTCAGTAGAATAACTTGGGTTTTCTTCTTGAAGCAAAAGTTAGAAGTATTTGAAAAATTTAAGAATTTTCGACAACTTGTTGAAAACGAAGTTAAAGAAAAGATAGGTACACTCAGAACAAATAATGGCGTAGAATTCACTTCTAATGAATTCAACACTTATTGCACAAACAATGGGATAAGAAGACATTTTACTAATTTCTACACTCCTCAACAAAATGGAGTCGCAGAACGAATGAATCACACATTGTTAGGAATGGCAAGATCCATGTTAAGTTTTAAAAGGTTAAGTTCTGCATATTGGGCAGAAGCAATCCATACAACTATCTACTTAAGGAACAGATCTCCAACTGCTTCTTTGGATGGAATCACACCTTATGAAGTATGGTTTGGTTTCAAAGCTCGAGTTAAACATCTTCGAGTTTTTGGATCAACATGTTCTGCCTTAGTTCCTAAAGAAAAACGAACTAAGCTTGACTCAAGAAGCCTGAAATGCACAATGATTGGGTATTCTGATGAGAAGAAAGGGTATCGACTTTTGTCCAATGGAAAATTTATTGTGAGCAGGGATGTCATTTTTTATGAAATTGAAAGTAAAAGTGATGACGAAATAGAAAGTCTTCTTCAAAAGTTAGAAACTAAAGGAAATCAAAGAAAAGGAAAAGTTCAAAGTCCGCCAAATTCACATAATTGGTATGAACTTGATTTTCCTTCATCTGAAGATGTTTCATCCAGTCCAGTTACTTCGACAACATCATCTGGTTCTTCCAGCAGTTCATCTGAATCTCCTAGCAGCGACAATTCATCTGACAATGATTCTCCACCTCCAAAATCTTCAACTGATCGACAAACATCAGTTTACATTAATCCAATTTACAATAATGGTAATTCAGATCCCCAAACCAATGAACATCAACTACCCAAATGGGCAGTTCAACTTTTGAAAGATGTAAGGCCTGATGAGAAAAATAAAACGGGAACAAGGGGATCACACAACAATGAAGGGAATTTTGCCTTAGTAGCACATGATTTTACTGAAACTTCCACCTACAAAGAAGTAGTAAAACATAAAGAATGGCAATAGGCTATGGTTGAGGAATATCAAGCAGTAATTGATAACAACACTTGGAAACTTGTTGATTGTCCTACAGGTGTTAAACCCATCGGATGCAAATGGGTTTACAGAATTAAATACAGCCAACATGGCGAAATTGACAAGTATAAAGCCCGACTAGTGGCTAAAGGTTTCGCGCAGCAGGAAGGCATTGATTATGAGGAAACTTTTGCTCCTACAGCTAAATGGAATACCATCCTCTTAACACTTGCATTGGCCGCTTAGAAAGGTTGGAAAGTTCATCAAATGGATGTAAAAAGTGATTTTCTCAATGGAGATTTACAAGAAGATGTATATATGCAACAACCGCCAGGATTTGAAATTGCAGGGCAGGAGCATAAAGTTTGCAAATTAATTAAGGCTTTATATGGGTTAAAGCAAGCTCCCCGAGCTTGGTATACCAAAATGGATGAATACCTTAGGAAGGTTGGTTTTCAACGAAGTGAATCTGATGATACTTTGTATATCCGTCAATAGGGTCCTTATCTGGTAATTCTTATTATGTTTGTATATGATTTTCTCATTACAGGAAACAATCATGATCATATCGCACAGGTGAAAAAGGAGTTACATGCAGGTTTTAGGATGACATATTTGGGACTCCTTCACTACTATCTTGGTGTTGAAGTCTTCCAACGTCCACATCATATTTTCATTTCTCAGAGTAAGTATGCAACATAAATTCTTCAATGGTTTGATATGTAGGATTGTAAACCATCTCTTACCCCTATGGAACAAAACTTGAAACTTTCAAAATTTGAAGGGGGGGAATTGGTAGACAACACTATTTATAGACAGTTGATTGGCAGCTTGATTTATTTGACAAACACTCATCCAGATCTATCTTATGCAGTCAGTATTCTTGACCACTTTATGCAACAACCACGGGACAACCACTGTAATGCAGCCAAAAGAGTTCTTCGATATATCCAAGGAACAAAATATTTTGGTCTTCTTTACAAAAAGACTAAAAATTTTGTACTTGGTGGATTTTCAGATGTTGATTTTGCCGGGAGTATTGATGATCGCGCATCAACACTAGGCTATTTAATGAACATGGGTACAACAACAATGTCTTGGATTTGTAAGAAACAAGCTACAGTTGCAACTTCTACAGCAGAAGTAGAATACATCTCAACATGGGAAGCAACATGTGAAATTGTTTGGTTACGCCGAATTTTACAGGACTTGGGCATTTCTCAAGCAGAAGCTACATCATTATTCATCGACAGCCAGTCAACCATTAAGCTTGCCAAGAATCCAGTTTTTCATTCAAAAACAAAGCATGTGGACACCAAGTATCATCATATCAGATCGCTTATCGCAAAGGATTTCATCAAGCCAATTTATTGTCCTTCAGAAGATCAGATCTCTGACATTTTCACAAAACCTCTTGGCAGAATAAAATTTACTAAGTTCAAGGATGAACTTGGTATCTGTTGTAATGTATGTTTGGATCATAGGAGGGAATGTTAGATAATCCAAAATACAATTATCATAGTTTATAAAGTTAGAATAAAATGCTTATTAATTTAGAATATTAAATTAATAATCTAGAATATTTGATAAATAAATGTAGACTTTTAGAAATACATTATTGTTGTAAAAGATATGACTCTAGAGAGGTGTTGTATCTTAGGCTCTAAATTAGGAGTATTGTTTTAAGATTGTTAAGATAGCATTTATTGTAAATGGACACTTTTCTATTTAATAAGTGATCCATATCTAGAGTTTGTTAGGACATTTAGCTTATATATAGCTCATTGCAAGAATATTGGGTTCTTTGGGTGTAAACTCTTGCAAAGTTTCTTATGTAATTTCTTTTCCTATTTAATAAAAGTTTGTGTCTGAGGACACTTCTGCCATTATTCAATAGTTTGAGAACCTCTTGTCGGTGCTCTAATTGGTCCTCCACTGCTTGAACCTTCACTTTCCCTCTCAAGGGTGATGTGATGGATTGAGGATGATTTCCATAAAGTGTCATAAATGGGGACATGTTTCATGAAGTATGGAAGGATGTGTTGTACCACCACTCT
>ML780767.1:496891-507067 GCA_009831015.1 Picea engelmannii | reverse complement strand
CAAAGTTATAACCTATCATCTTTGTAATCCTTTTTTGTTTCTCTTCTGAAGATAATTTTTTTTCCAAGAAGTACTTCAAACTATCGTGATCCATTTTTACCTTGAAGTGTCTTCCTATTAGGTAAAGGCACCAATTCATAATTTCATGTAATATGGCCAACGTTTCCTTTTCATAAATGGGCTTGAGTAAGTTCTTTCCTTTAAGATGGATGATTTCAGTGGAAAGGGGAATTACTTCTTGCATTAAAATTGCACCAATGCCATGCCCTGAGGCATCACACTCCACAATAAATGTTTTAGTGAAGTTGGGTGTGGCCAGGACAAGAGTTGGTGATAATGCTCAGTTGTATTGTAAAACTCAAAACCTCGGTAATACAATTTTCTTTCTCCTTTTGTTCCTGTGATGGCGTGTTGAGTGCTCTGTTATTTTGATTTTGTAATCCAGTGCCTTGTCTAAGGGAGAACGGCCCCTTCCTTCATTAGGTACTTCCTGTAAATTAGCATAGGATTGGTGTTTCATTGTTGTGTATTTCCTTTCGTAGTTACTTCATTTTGCTGCAATTCCAAGTTTCATAAACATTTAATTGTAATTCACGCATAATTAGTATTTAGTTTCTTTATGATGTGATTCTGTCGCGACTCAAGTGTTAATCATATCTCTACATATTTATAGTAGTTTTTGGAACACAAACGTTCTTGCAACTCTCGTTTTTGCGACTCCTATTGTTGCAACTTCATTTGCAACTTTTACTCTACTTTGCTTTCTTTCATATGTGTGATAGCTTTATTCTCTAACAGTTTGGGATTGATATTCTGTCAGTTTTATGAGTTGTCACTCTATTATGCATCAGATGATAATGTGATTTTAATGCATCTCATTGTATTTACAATTACATAACTGATACAACAAGTCAAGGTTACCATCATACTTGAGAAATCCACCATTAGGTACTAGTGTAATTTTCATTTCGACAAAGAGTGATTTATTTCCTACAGTGTGATTTACTTTTCGCAAGTGTGATTTATTTTCCGCAAAGAGTGATTTACTTTATTCAAGCGTGATTTACTTTCTACAAGTGTGACAATTATTTTTCTGCAAAGTATAAATCCAAGAAGTAGTGTAAACTGGTGACTAATTAAGTGTCGTGAAATCTTGATTTGTGACGTTAAAAGTACTACAACTCCTTGGAAAACTATAACACTATACTTGCATATACGATGCACAACAATTCATAAGTAAAATACGACCTCAGATTGATAATTAAATTTACATCTCTTCAGTTGCTCCCTAAAATAATTAGGAAGTAATTGAAAATTCTGTCGGAAGCCTCCCTTGTGGTGGACCTCTTCCATCACTAAAATGAGGGAATATTCTACTTAGGTGATAGTGGCAGTTTCTTCTATATTCGCACAATATTTGGGGATCTTGTGGAGGGATTTTCACAAGTACAAATCCTATGATAACAGGGCCAAAAATCCAATCAATAAAAAAATGCATGGAAGTAAAGGAAAACAATCAAGAAGAAGAATCAACCTAAAATTAAAGAAACAAACCAACAAACCAATCAAATCAAGAAAATATAATAAATCAAAGTAGTTGAAAATGAAAATATAAAGCATGAAAATTGAAATAAACACCGAGACAAAAATTAAAATTCTAATCTACAAATTTTTTACTATTTTTTTTCTTGATTTAATGGTTACACAATCCTGAGATCGACATAATTCTTCAGGTGGGACCCATTAGTGGTGTAGGAAAATAATTTTCCATGCTTATCCTTAAGAAGATATGAATTGTTTCCAACAACAGATGCAATAATGTAAGGTCCTAACCAAAGATTTAAAACTTGGTATGTTTACCATTGTGAGAACGAATAGAGTCCCATAACACTACTTTTTGACGAACCTTGAAGGTTACAGATTTATCTCTTTTATCAAAGTATATTTGGACTATTTTCTACCTTCATTGTAGATTTTCTAAAGAATGATTTCTTTGTTCTACTAAGGTCAACAAGATATGGAATCTTTGATACAAGTTAGTAGAATTAAGATTTTCACTTTGGAAATAAATACATAAGGAGGCCAATTCCAACTCAATATGGATAATAACTTCTTGACCATATAACAACTGGAATGGTGTTTTTAATATACAAATTTTAATTGTAGTATGATTTGCCCATAATGCATAAGGTAACTGTGTATGCCATTGGTGAGTTTTGTCTCCTATGATCTTTTTTAGAATTCTAACAAGTTTCTTCTTCATAGATTTAGATTGAAATTTCCCTTAGGGATAATAGGTAGATAAATTGGAATTATTAACCCCAAAATTATTACAAAATCGAGTCCATTTCCCAAAAATGAAGGTAAGTAGATTATCATAGACAATCTCTAATGGTAGACCAAATCTAGAGAAAATGTTAACTTCAAGAAAACTAATTACCTTGTTGTCTTTTGCATTTTCAGTGGGACAATTTATGAMCACTTAATGAAATAGTTGGTAGTTGTGATGATGAGTATATGGCCAACATAAGAGGGAGGGATGTTAGGATAAATGAAATCAATACCCCACTTAGAAAAGGGGAAATCAAAGACAATTGGGTGCAAAGACATTGTAGACTATTTTTCCTCTCATGTTGTGCACTAACAAGCATCACAAGAGGGTACAAATTTGTATGAATCCTAAAAGATAGATCGCTAGTAATCACTCGTTTGGGGGATTTTGTGGACACTTACTTTTGTTGCAAAATTCCCACCAATGTGGATTTATTAGTTGCACCATGAAGAGTTCTTAACATATTATGAGCAGGTTTCTCATCAATACAACATAGGATCATACCATTAGGAGACCCTTGAATATAGTAAAGTGCCCAAAACAAGGTATTTTGAAGCTTCCAACCTTAAGATTCTTCTCTCATGGATTTTTAGCTGAGGAGGGAAATTCTTATTTTGGAGATAGTAAACTATGTATCGATACCAAGGGTGACTTGCCACATCCACATTCTCACATTCAATGAAAAACAAAGTGGACATTGAATTGTTTTCATGGATAAATTATTAATTTGGTTCAACATGTGAGGGATAAATACCTACTCCTTATAGTGTGAGAAGTGGATATCGTGAATTCAGGCTTTTGGATCTTGATAAGCCAATGGGAAAGCTTACCTGAAAGAAAAGTTTGAGAGGGGAAAAGCTTAACAAGAAAACTGGGGGAATCGACAACTCGAGGTTCTCGTCTGCTACCACTATAACCCCAGGTGTGCCACACAGCCCGCAAGCATGGAGCACAAGTAAATCGGGGTGAGAATCGAACTTGAGACCTCCTTTACATATTTCCTTCCATTTACATGGCACTTGCCAATCGGTCTACACCCCTACGGGCATTGCTTTAGTATAGTTACCAAGAACAAAGTAATGGAATTTTTTGATAGCTTTTCCTAAGAGAAAAGACATGTTTTTTTAGTCAACATGTATTTCAACTCAACATAAAAAAGGCTTGGGCTCATAAAAGCTATTAATTGTTCGAAACCTTTAACATATTTTTGTAAGAGGATGGTTGAGATGACCTGTTATATCAAGTTAGTGTAGATGAAAAAGTCTTTTGAAAAGCTAGGTTTAGAAAGCATGGGTGCAAAAGAAATAACATTCTTGATTTCAACAAAGGTCTTTTCAATATCGAGAGTCAAGGAAAACACTTGGTCTTTTTGAAGTAGATCATGAATAGGCTTGACCATCATATGATTTGAACAAAGGGATTTTTAGTGTCAAGAGTCAAGGAAAAAACTTGGTCTTTTTTAAGTAGATCATGAATAGGCTTGACCATCCTAGCAAACTCAGATATGAACCTTCAAACAAAGTTTATTTTTCCCATGAAAAACTAAATTCTCTTCTTTCTAGGAGGAAGAAGGCTTTGAGTTGTCCAAATTCTTTTCAAGTCTATGCTTATGCCATAAGTAGAAATAATGTGACCAAGTCATTTCCCTGACAAGAGACCAAAAATGGACTTGGGTGATCTTGGAACGCTTCTCTTAATGATTTTGGTCCCAGTGAACGTTAATAATCACCAACATCTACAAGATTGATATGGATTGGCAATAAAATCTTCAAGATTGATATGGATTATCTCACCCATTAAATCATCAATAGCCCATGCATAGCTCTTTGAAAAGTGTTACTTGTGTTAATCACGCCAAATGGCATATGTTCATAAGCAAAGTTACCCCATTGGGTAGTGAACGTAGTCTTGTAGCAATATGCTCTCTTAAGGTGGGCAATCAATCAAACATAAGGATCACTGGATGGAGAATGGATTTAACAATAACGAAATAGAGTACCAAAGTATAGATGGAGAAGCCATGGAGTACTTTATTAGTACTTTCCAACCAATTCCAATCAAACAATCATTGCCATTTTCATTTTTACAGAGGAGTTTTCCAACCAATTCCGATCAAACAATCATTGCCATTTTCGCGTATTAGTCCATTCCATTCATTTCAATCAAGCAATAATTACCACTTTCACACATAACGGAATTCGGCAAACGTTTCCTTGAAAGTTTATATATATCCATAAAATTCATAGAATATATGCTAAGAAACCTCACACTTAACAGTGAACAATGACGCTTCTGTTTTTCACCATCCTTGAATAGGCCATCGACAACATCGGTCGGGGAACCAGGAGCTCCCCATGGCCTTTAGGGTTAATGACAGCCTGTCCCTTTTCCCTTTCATTTCTTTTTACCTTTCTTTTTCCCTTTCATTTACCTTTCATTTCCCTTTTCCCTTTCCTTTCCTTTTCCCTTTCCTTGGCCTTTCCTTTTACCTTTCCTTTTCCCTTTCCTGTCCCTTTTCCCTTTCATTTCCTTTTACCTTTCCTTTTCCCTTTCATTTCCATTTCATTTCCCTTTTCCCTAGCCTTTCCTTTTACCTTTCCCTTTCCCTTTCATTTCCCTTTCTCCATTCCCTCAACACTCGTCATGAAGTCATGAAGTCAGTATTAAATTAGTCAAGGTGTGGCTCATGCGCCCCTCAACTCTGTCTCAACATCAGTAAAGGGGTTAGTCGTGTCTGTGGGTACACAAACCTTCCCCTTTCATTTCCATTTCCCTTTCCTTTCCCTTTCATTTCCTTTTCCCTTTCCCCATGCCCTCAACACTTAAAGGGAAAAGGAAAAAAAGAGAAAAGGGAAATGAAAGGGAATTGAAAGGTAAATGAAAGGGAAAAGGAAAGGTAAAAGGAAATGAAAGGGAAAAGGGACATGCTGTCATTAACCCTAAAGGCTAAGGCTTTTCTCTTATGACTTTTTTTATCCTTACAAATTTGACCGGATTCTAATCCATCATTTTACCTGAAAAGCTGGCGTCTTTGCACTAGAGTTAGCCTACATAATTTTTATTAAAAAAAATGTAAACGGTAATATATTAGGTATATTTGTTATCAATAATGACAAGAACAAACTTTAACGTATATAGTTGTGTGCTTTCTCATGCAACTAAATCTTTTATTCATTCAATCCATTCATTTTGATATGATTCGATGCTTTACTCTTCATAGTTACAGTCGAACACATTGAATTAAAGTCAAATATATTTATGATGGTAATTTTAAAATTGTTTTATAAATATAAAAACTATTTTCCTCCATACCTCTTATATTTTATAATGTCAATCCTTTTATAATATATAAATATTTTTATGATGTTAATTTTATAATTATTTTATTCCTCTAAAAACTATTTCCCTGCCTATTATCTTTTATAATGTCAATCTTTTTATAATATATACTATCATTATCTTATTTAGTGTCAAAGTTCAAGTTCAGAAATATAATGATGATTTAATTTCGTGTTAAATAAAATAAAATAAAATCATCATTATATTTCTGAACTTTGACACTCAATAAGATAATGATAGTGTTAAATTAGTGTCCAAGTTTAGAAATATAATGATGATTTTCTTTTATTTTATTTAGTGTTAAAAAGATAAAGTTAGTGTTAAATTAATGTCAAAGTTTAGAAATAAACTGATGATTTTATTTTATTTTATTTAGTGTTAAAGCTATAAGGTGTAGACAAAATTTTCATGGAAAATCAATCTACACTATTATATTATAGTCTCCAATTTTTTTTATATAATTTGTTTTGGAAATAGTAATGCAAATAGAGAGTTTCATATTAAGATTATAATTCTAAAAATGTAGTATCAAGAATCTTTTTCGAATTAGTGAAGTAAATATGAATAAATTCCAAACACAAATGTGAAAGGCATATACATGAGTGGTCATATAAATCCAACTACATTATCAAGGAACAATCTTAAAAAAATGACATAGGTGATAGAAAAGAGTAAGTTGATACTGAAAGTGATTCGATGAAGATGCTCATAAGACAATAATGTTGAATATCAACAAGATTACTTCAAGCAAGAAAACCAAGCCATAAAACTATAAAAAAAACTCACAAAGTGTTTCGAAGGGACACAACAAATAAATGTTGTCATTAAAGTTGTGAAGTGTGGAGATTGCGGCTAGGGTCAGTCAATCAAAGAGTGTATTGATAACCAATGTTGAGAACACCAACTTGACTATGGCAAGGTGCATACATTCTCTCAATGGAAAGTCAATCTATAGTATTGTAGCCTTTAATAAATCTTTAAATAATCCGCTTTGACACTCTAAAGAAAATAAAGAGTTATACTTCAAAACTCTAGCCTTCAAACACACTTTCGCATGAACCTTTTCAAAACTAGTGAAGCAGACACAAGTGTGAAAGAGCATACACATGAGTGGTCAAAGTGGGAATACAAATCCGAGTGTGTTGTAAAAGAATATTCTCCAAAAAAGACAATAGATTGAAAAGAGCATATTGAAGTTGAAAGTGATATGACAAAGATGTTACTAAGGCGATAATGTCAAAGATCAACACTATTGTTTCAAGCAAGAAAACCAAGAACTTGACCATACACTCAAGACAATTAAAAATCTCACCACATATGAAAAGATGGTATTGCCATCATAGAGCGCATGCTTTCCAAAGAGAAGAAATAACTAAACACAACCACTAAAGATGTCAAGTACAGAGACAACTGCTAAGCTCAACCAATCGAAAAGAGCAATGAGGAATCTATGATTATATATTGGATGACACAATTCGATGTGAAGTCTTCAAACAGAGATTAAATGATGCCATGACCAATTGTTAATCCAACCACAATAAATCCTAGAAGTGGGTACCAATCCATAATTTTTTCATTTACGCTTCTTAACTAAAGATTTGTAAGAAGAACTATTACCATACACTAGGAATTTTGATCTCTAGATGGAGAGAAAAATTCCTTTGATTAGAAGGATTAGGATGCCCATATGATTGATATGTGGATGACAAAGAACAAAGTGTTATTTGAATATAAGGTGCAAGACCTAGTCTCTACAAAGAAGATTCAAGTACAAACATATATGAATCATCAAAGTATGCATGACTTGGTTTGTTTGAAACAAAGGTGGTTCATAGATTAGGGGGCTTTTCATTTGGAGATAAGTATACATATTTGATCCTTTCTTGCACTAGTCTCATATTAGGCACAATAGGAGTGACAATTCTTTGGCCATGCTCACCATGTCCACCACTAGTATAACTAATATGACAAAGTAATTTCTAACCAATATTTTAATACTTTTCTTGAAATCAGGAGAATACTTCTAATGATGAGAAGTCAACGACACATTAGAAGAAGTTGCATCAAAAGAGTGATCCATACCCTTTTGTAAGGTGTCAAGTAGCTCTTCCTTATACCCTAATTTATTTATGAGTTTTTTACTAGAAAGATCCAAGGTTTCTTCCATATGATTAACACACAAAGTCTATCTCTCTAGTTGTTCATGATACTTCTCAAATAGACCAACAATAAGACTAGAATCACTTTCAAAGTAAGTTCTAATATTTCTAAAATAAATCTCAAATTTACCTTTAGCACTTCTATGTTCAATTCTTGGACATGGTTTGGACAGAGGTCACATAAATTCTGGATGGACTTTTCCTTTTTGATCAATTTCAAAGGCAGTAGATGATGATCACTCTTTAGGTCTCAATTCTTGTCAAATTTTCTCGTATTGTCACCTTGAAGTAAATAAACTTCCTCATAAAGCTAGATAATAGTTTCCTACATTGGATCAATCCCACCATGAAGTTGGATATTAGTTTCAATATTTAGGGAAATGTTTCGCTCACTAAGATTGGAAGAATCATTTTGCAAAGAAGAAACTGCATTATGAAGTTGGGTGTTAAATTATTTCAAAGAAACAACTTCATCATGAAGTTGAGCATTAAACTCTTCTGACAAAGAAACCTTCTTATTATGTTTGTTAATGGTGTCACATAGAGATGCAATCTTATTCTCATGATGTTTCCATAGAAAAACTTCTTCTTCATTAAGATCATACATGATAAATAATATAAATATACCATGCATTGAAATTGATATGGTGGGTTTACATTGTATGGGAAGGTGCAGAGAGTATGAGGCCTCAAAAAAAAAATCGCCATCAAGGAAAAAACCAACTTACATAATTTCTATTTTTAAGTAAAAAAAATTCTAACAATAAAAAGATATTACTCTTCCTTCGAACAAACTAAACACAAATCACACCTATAATAGAGGAGGAAACTAAAATTAGGGATAATTTTAAGGATGACAATTTATCTTGAAGTGTAGAAACCTTGGCAAATCTTACTAGCCCTTAATATGAAAACTTTAAAATGTTTGGCGATTTTTTTGTAAAAAATTTCAAATTTACAAGGATTTTATATAGTTTCTACAAAATTTTGGCGATTTTTAAGATAAAATAATTTTATCCTATAGAATTTGGGTGAATCATTTTTAGAAAAATTGGAAATTGGCAAAAATGGTTTTGGAAAAAAAATCATGGAAAATTAGCCCATGGCCGAATTAACTAGAATTTGTTGTAGGAGCAAGCCACACATCACATGAAAAATATCTACTCAAAATTTGCACAAATGTTATACAAAATGTTGCAATAGATATACATGTGGAAAAGTCTCATGTTTGGCCTGAATCATGGAAATAATTGTCTATAATATCAATTGTAACCATGCCCTAGTCACACGAATGTAGGGTTTTCACGAGATGAAAACCATGTCCTAGATTAGTAGGTGTGCATAACATTTGATGGATTCTCGTAGAGTCTATCCCCAAGGAAAAATGGAAGAGAGGGAATAAGAATGAAAATTAGGTGTACTTAGGTTGATTATCATATATGTGCAAGGACGATTCAGCTCAGGTCATCCAAAGTCGACTTGTGAAAAATAAATCTTGTTGGTTAGCTTGCCAAAATATTGGAATAATATGCAAAACAAAGTGTAGGTTGACTATAAGAGAGCACAATAGGTTGGTTGAAAAAACATAACTATCATGCATAGAGTATATATTATTGAGGAGTAGTGTGTAGGTTGATTGCAGATAAAAGATCAGGCTGACCCACAATAAAAAACTAGCATGCTAAAGTAGATAGGTCTATGGAGTATAATGTATATGTAATCGCAAGGGAACAATAGGTTTCCTTAGATTGTAATAAGATGAAACATGCCATCCCTAGAAACATTCCAAATAGACTTGCCAAGGAATAAAGTAGGCCCACATAAAGGACATATCTATGGGGAGTAGCTAGAGAAAGTAAAAAAGTCAAACCTCATAGCAACTAAAAGGATTTTTTTCCCCAAAAACATGGTTTGAAAACCATGAGCTCCAAAAACTCTCTCATAAACATATATAAAAAAGGGCTAAAGCTTTAATTCAGGGTCCTCTCCTTAAACAATTCGAGAGAATACTAGTAACAAAAGAAAAATGCACGAAGATAAAAATTTGTCTAAGGAGATTTAATACTATGATAGAAATAAATTTACCCTATCTTGAATAAAATTGTTACCAAATTATGAATGATGACCTCCTTTATTTTCAATAGTGTTCAAGATATCCGCAATGGTCCATGTCCTTTTTGGATGGATGAAAGCAAATGAACTCTGCAACAAGCTTTAGTGCTAGCGATCAGGGGTGGGTAGACTTAATCCCCCAACTTTGATACCATGTTAAAGTTATAAATAAAATGTCATAAGGAAAGTGGAGTCTCCACACAATGATCACATAAGAAAACACCAAAAACATGA
>ML780767.1:421329-442968 GCA_009831015.1 Picea engelmannii | reverse complement strand
TCTTCCTTATACCTTAATTTATTTATGAGTTTTTTACTAGAAAGATCCAAGGTTTCTTCCATATGATTAACACGCAAAGTCTATCTCTCAAGTTGTTCATGATACTTCTCAAATAGAACAACAATAAGACTAGAATCACTTTTAAAGTAAGTTCTAATATTTCTAAAATAAATCTCAAATTCACCTTTAGCACTTCTATGTTCAATTCTTGGACATGGTTTGGACAGAGGTCACAGAAAGTCTGGATGGACTTTTCCTTTTTGATCAATTGCAAAGGTAGTAGATGATGATCACTCTTTAGGTCTCAATTCTTGTCAAATTTTCTCGTATTGTCACCTTGAAGTAAATAAACTTCCTCATAAAGCTAGATAATAGTGTCCTACATTGGATCAATCCCACCATGAAGTTGGATATTAGTTTCAATATTTAGGGAAATGTTTCGCTCACTAAGATTGGAAGAATCATTTTGCAAAGAAGAAACTGCATTATGAAGTTGGGTGTTAAATTATTTCAAAGAAACAACTTCATCATGAAGTTAAGCATTAAAATCTTCTCACAAAGAAACCTTCTTATTATGTTTGTTAATGGTGTCACATAGAGATGCAATCTTATTCTCATGATGTTTCCATAGAAAAACTTATTCTTCATTAAGATCATACACGATAAATAATATAAAGATACCATGCATTGAAATTGATATTGTGGGTTTACATTGTATGGGAAGGTGCAGAGAGTATGAGGCCTAAAAAAAATAAAATTCCATCAAGGAAAAAACCAACTTACATAATTTCTTTTTTGAGTAAAAACAATTCTAACAATAAAAAGATATTACTCTTCCTTTGAACAAACTAAACACAAATCACACCTATAATAGAGGAGGAAACTAAAATTAGGGATAATTTTAAGGATGGAAATTTAACTTGAAGTGTAGAAACCTTGGCAAATCTTACTAGCCCTTAATATATAAACTTTAAAATGTTTGGCGATTTTTTTGTAAAAAATTTCAAATTTACAAGGATTTTATATAGTTTCTACAAAATTTTGGCGATGTTTAAGATAAAATAATTTTATCCTATAGAATTTGGGTGAATCAGTTTTAGAAAGAATGGAAATTGGGAAAAATGTTTTTGGAAAAAAATCATGGAAAATTAGCCCATGGCCGAATTAACTAGAATTTGTTGTAGGAGCAGGCCACACATCACATGAAAAAGAACTGCTCAAAATTTGCACAAATGTTATACAAAATGTTGCAATAGATATACATGTGGAAAAGTCTCATGTTTGGCCTGAATCATGGAAATAAATGTCTATAATATCAATTGTAACCATGCCCTAGTCACATGAATGTAGGGTTTTCAAGAGATGAAAACCATGTCCTAGATTAGTAGGTGTGCATAACATTTGATGGATTCTAGTAGAGGCTATCCCCAAGGAAAAATGGAAGAGAGGGAATAAGAATGAAAATTAGGTGTAGTTAGGTTGATTATCATATATGTGCAAGGACGATTCAGCTTAGGTCATCCAAAGTCGACTTGTGAAAAATAAATGTTGTTGGTTAGCTTGCCAAAATATTGGAATAATATGCAAAACAAAGTGTAGGTTGAATATAAGAGAGCACAATAAGTTGGTTGAAAAAACATAACTATCATGCATAGAGTATATATTATTGTGGAGTAGAGTGTAGGTTGATTGCAGATAAAAGATCAGGCTGACCCACAAAAAAAACCCAGCATGCTAAAGTAGATAGGTCTATGGAGTATAATGTTTATGTAATTGCAAGGGAACAATAGGTTTCCTTAGATTGTAAGAAGATGAAACATGCCATCCCTAGAAACATTCCAAATAGACTTGCCAAGGAATAAAGTAGGCCCACATAAAGGACATATCTATGGGGAGTAGCTAGAGAAAGTAAAAAAATCAAACCTTATAGCAACTAAAAAGATTTTTTCCCCCAAAAACATGGTTTGAAAACCATGAGCTCCAAAAACTCTCTCATAAACATATATAAAAAAGGGCTCAAGCTTTAATTCAGGGTCCTCTCCTTAAACAATTCGAGAGAATACTAGTAACAAAAGAAAAATGCACGAAGATAAAAAATTTGTCTAAGGAGATTTAATACTATGATAGAAATAAATTTACCCTACCTTGAATAAAATTGTTACCAAATTCTGAATGATGACCTCCTTTATTTTCAATAGTGTTAAAGATATCAGCAATGGTCCATGTCCTCTTTGGATGGATGAAACCAAATGAACTCTGCAACAAGCTTTAGTGCTAGTGATTAGGGGTGGGTAGACTTAATCCCCCAACTTTGATACCATGTTAAAGTTATAAATAAAATGTCATAAGGAAAGTGGAGTCTCCACACAATGATCACATAAGAAAACACCAAAAACATGAGAATTTGTGGGTAACCGTGTTTCCATGTTATGTACCAAACACCCAAATAACGTAAAAAGAGAAAGATAAGTTACTCTACACCTTGATATTGAGATAAGAATGAATGAAGCCTCCTCAAGGGGGAAACATAAAAAATGAACAATTTGAGATGATTTCTAAAACTAGATCTCCTTGGTATATATAGGAGACAAAGGGTACAATTACAATTAATGGGTCTTGTCGAACATACTAATATAACAATAGAAATGTAATAACTCAATATCAAGGGCGTTATATAGGGATTAACATGCTCCTCCCCTTCAAACTAGTGTTTCACTCAACATTTGATTAGTTGCAGATGTTTTTGCATGAAGAACTTGACTTCCCATGTTGTCTCTTCTAATGGTAAGTTCTTCCACTTGATGAGGTACTTAGTAATTGCTTGATCCTTGTTTCAAGGATTGTTTCTAGTTCTCATATGATTTTCCTTTGTTCACTAATATATAGTAAAATAGTTTGAATTGGGATCTTTTCACTGATTACCTTATTTAAGCAAGAAACATGGAGGACTATATGTACACTTGAAGATGGAGGAAACTCCAATTTGTAATACATACTTCCAATCCTCTGGAACACCCTATAGGGACCATATTCCTTTTGTTTCTTGAGGGACATATATTTGTATGGTTGTAGACTCATAAATACCCAGTCCCCCACTTCAAATTCCCTCTCACTATATTTTTGATATGCTTGTTGTTTCATCTTATTTTTTGTTGTAAATCAATAGTCCTTCAATAGTTTGAAAACCATTTGTTGGTGCTCTAATTGGTCCTCCACTGCTTGAACCTTCACTTTCCCTCTCAAGGGTGATGTGAGATGGATTGAGGATGATTTCCATAAAGTGTCATAAATGGGGACATGTTTTATGAAGTATGGAAGGATGTGTTGTACCACCACTCTACCAAGGGAAACCACTTGGCCCATTTATTATATTCAAAGAAATGAAGATACACTTCTAGACATTTATTCACAATCTCAATTTACCCATCATATTGAGGATGGTAAGAGGAGTTGTGAGCCAATTGATTACACAAAAAAGAAAATAATTCAGTCCAAATATTACCAGTGAAAATTGGATCTCCATCACTTACAATAATCTTGGGGGTTTCATGTAGCTTCTGAACCATTTCCATGAATGTTGTGGCTATTTTACTTAATTTAAAAGGATGAGAAAGAGATAACAAAAAATGGACATACTTTGTGAGTCAATATAGTAATACTATGATGACATTCTTTCCTTTGGACTTGGATAGAACTATAATAAAATCGACGAAAACATCTTCCCAACATTGACTTGGTATGACTAATGGTTGTAAGAGACATGGGGTCTTGATTGTGTCTCCCTTATTCTACCAGTAGACCATATATCCAACCAAAATATTTTGAACACCAGTTTTAGGACCTTCCTAAAAAAAATCATTCTTGATCATGTGGTAGGTTTTCAACAACCTTGAATGTCCTCTTATAGGAGAAGTGTGCAATTCCAAAAGGATCTTCTATTTGAGTTAGGAATTCTTAATCAATATAAGAATTCATAATACCATAGTAAATCATTATTTCACACAAATTTATGTAATTCACTTGAGTCCTCTTGTAGTTGTTGAATGATCTTGCATACCTTTTTATCTTGCTTCCACTATATCCTTGCTTCTTCCACCCAATCAAAGTGAAGAATGGAAATAACAAACAATATGTTCTTTGTGTCTTATTTCCTTGAAAGTTCATATTTCAACATATTTGGTTTTCCTTTCTATAGATAATTTCAAACTTATAACCTATCATCTTTGTAATCCTTTTTTGTTTCTCTTCTGAAGATAATTTTTTTTCCAAGAAGTACTTCAAACTATCGTGATCCATTTTTACCTTGAAGTGTCTTCCTATTAGGTAAAGGCACCAATTCATAATTGCATGTAATATGGCCAACGTTTCCTTTTCATAAATGGGATTGAGTAAGTTCTTTCCTTTAAGATGGATGATTTCAGTGGAAAGGGGAATTACTTCTTGCATTAAAATTGCACCAATGCCATGCCCTGAGGCATCACACTCCACAATAAATGTTTTTGTGAAGTTGGGTGTGGCCAAAACAAGAGTTGTACACATAGCCTCCTTAATATTTTCAAAAATTTTGGTTGTTTCTTGAGTCAAAGAAAATGCCTCCCTTTTTAATAATGTTTTTAGAGGTGATTCTATTTGACCATATCTCATGAAAAACTTGTGGCAATATCCTGTCAATCCTAACAATCCTCTAAGATTCTTTAAGATTTTTGGAATTGGCCATTCCATCACAAATTTAATTTTGTTAGGATCCACTTTGACACTTTCATGAGATACAATGTGAACCAAATATTCCACTTCTTGAACCCCAAAGGAACACTTGGAAGGATTCGCATATAGTCATTTCTCTTCCAATAGTTTTAAGAACATGCCAACGTGGTGTAGATGATCTTCCCAAGGTTTGTTCTATATTACTATTTTAAAAATATAACACATTTTTTTGAAGAGAGGTTTGAAAATAGAATTTATCAATCTTGGAAATGTTGGAGGTTCATTAGTAAGGCCAAATGTCATCACCAAAAACTCGTAATTACCTTCATGTGTTCTAAATATTGTTTTGGGGGTGTCTTCTTGCCTCATTATGATTTATTGATATCCAGAATGAAGATCCAACTTGATAAAGAAAATTGCTCCTTGTAATTAATCTAGTAATTCATAAATGAAAGGAATAGGAAAGTTATCGTTAATGGCCATTTTGTTGATTTGTCTATAATATTGACACATATGCCATGAAACTTCCCTTTTTTGAACCATCACCACTGGTGAATAGAAAGAACTCTGGCCAGGTTGAATAATTCCATCCTCTAACCTTTATTGAACTATATGGTCAATCTCACTCTTTTGTTCATACGGGTACATGTAAGGCCTCATTTTATCTTGTACACTTCATGGTTGCATATGAATGGAATGGTCATGATCTCAAGTAGGTGGGAGACCCTTAGGAATCTCTCCAAATACATTGGAATGATTGTAAATAACATTTTGGAGATCCATTGGAGCAGAGGGTCTAGATGTTTGAACATCGAGTGAACACAATAGTGCAATTACACCATCGTGTCCATTTTTGAGTAATTTTGTCATGATGTTAGAGCTTATCACTTTAGAGGGTTTCCATTGGACCTCTAATTTCAATTTCCTTGCCTTTTGAGGAAAATATTAGGAAAAGTTCCTAAAACTTAATAGCTAATGTTCCCAATGATTGTAACCATTGGACCCCTAATACAAAATCAACACCACTTATTTGGATTGCAATAATGGGAATATCTAATAAATACTTCCCCCATAGTGAGATTAATACTATGGAACTTCCCTAAACAATTTATGGTACCTCCATCTACAATCATTACTTTAAACTCTAGTGTTGGATATATAAAGTAATTGAAAAGTTTAGCTAATTTGCAATTAATGAAGTTATGGATGCAACCAGAATCAATCAACACTATTACCTTTTTCTTTTGATATATCCTTATATATTGAGGGTTTGGGGAGTATTGATACCATCCCATGCATGAAAATATATGGTTGGAGTAGTCTCTTCTAGTTCTAGATCTTGATATGGTTCTAAGTATTGATATTATTCCTCTTTATAGTCTCTGTAGAATATGTTGGATTACTGAGAGGGGGGGTGAATCAATAATGAGCAATTATACCACTTTTAACCACAATATATATTATTTATCTTTACCAACAATATTTAGCAATTTATCATCAATGTATCATATATGAATTCATCCAATACATATATCATAAGAATGTAAACATAAGCAACATCACATCATCATCAAATCAAGAACACAGTACACCAATATTTATGTGGAAACCCAAATGGGAGAAAACCACAAAATGTTTTCTTATATATATCAAGAATTCATTCATAGGAATCACCAACTTCCAAATTCTCCAGCTGCAACTGGAAGGAGGCTCCAACCCCCTATTCTCAACATCCAATCTGAAGTAAGCTACAACTCCCTGAATTCTCTAGCTCCAACCAGAAGGAAGCTACAACCCCCTAGGTTCTTCAGCTCCAACCGAAAGGTGGCTACAACCACCTAGTTCTCGGGATCCAACCTAAAGGAAGCTCCAACTCCTTGATTCTCCGACACCAACCGGAAGGAGGATACAACCCCCTTTCCTTGCCCCATCTTGCCTCCCTGAAATATAATTGTAGACCAACTATCACATAATTTTCCACTATCACTACCACAAACTTTGTCACTGTCACTGTCACTGCTACTATCACATCAACATGTAACCTGTCAACATGTCACTATATCCAACCTGTCACTATCACTGATACTCAAATAGATCCTCTCACATAGATCATATACCAAGGACACCTCTCAAATATATGTCTAACCAATCATTGTCTCATCCACAAAACCAAATCCACTCTCATCTGCATGCAACTCATGCCAAGGTCACCAAGAGCATGTCTCAAACTATATGGTCAAAATCACCAACACATGCCTCTACCAAGAATGTACCAATATCACCACATACCATCACAAGATATGTGTCTCAACCAAGTACCAACATGTACCATACATCAATCATGCATCAACATGTACCATCAACCATGTACCATAACAAGTGAAAAAACCATGCACCAAACATGTATCATCAACCATGCACCAAACCTATATCATCAAACATGTACCAACCATATACATCAATCATGTACATGCACATCAATCTGTACTAACCATGTGCCAACCATGCACATTAACCATGTACATCAACACATGTATCTTACCATATACCATACCATGTACCAAAACCCATATGCCAAGAAATGTATCCCAACCATATACCATATCAAGAATCAATATTGTGCCATATACCATACCAAAAACCATATGCATATCTGTACCATGTCATCAATGAAGCATCTCAAAGAACCAATTCACGTCCCTCATGCATACATCACCATACAACATGGACATCCCTCAATCAAGTGCAAGTAGATAAAAGGTGTGAACTAAAGGAAACCATATCAATATTGTACCATACATAAGAGTTTTTCTCACTCAACCAACTAGTCAACATATACCATATCCAAGTACAATACAACCATAACAAGAATGTCTCAAGCATTCACCACATCATAAGAAAAAATAACCATAAAAACAAGCATATAACCATACAAGAACTTTTGTAGTTGGCATGAACCTATAGGATGTTGACCTATGTACTTGCTTCAGACTTCATGGATCTAGGATTAACATTTACCCCAAATTTACTAGTGCCTCTCTAGACATATGCTAGTTGACCCGCAAGGATGCCTCACTTTATAGGTATAGTGCAACCCGCGAGGATTTCAGTAATTAGGGTTTTTCAAAAACCCTTTCCTTCTGCAACTAAGAAACTTGTGTATTTTTCCCGTACATTCTTTGCTTCCTCAAACTTCCTATCACATTCACAAAAATTCCAAGATAGACCATAACCATTCATCAAACTATTCACTAATCCATAACAATTCACTAGATCACAAGATAGATTATCAATGAATAAGTGTGTGAGTGTATCTCAATGAATGACTCCATGAGGTGTATTTATACTTTTGATAGGTAACCTCTTTCCTTAATATTAGGGCTCCTTGAATTTCTTGTTACAACCACTTTTCCCCTTTACTCATTGACTTGTAACCAACTAGGGATTCTTGACCGTTCTTTGGGGATTCCAACTTTACAAGGCCATATCTCACTAACTGTGAGGAACCACGGGGTGTTATTCCACATATCACTAGAAACGACATGACATGTAATATACATATATGATAGTCCACTACAAGGAAAAGACCCTATAGCGAAGGTTTTTGCGAAATCCCCTATAAAAATAGCCCAAAAATACGTTTAGTGTGGAGGTGTGCAGGCAGATGTTTTAGCTAACATTTTTTTAACGGTGTGTTTATAAGACTATACCACATTGGTGCACCACCATATATAAACTCATCAGTGTCAATAGACAATGGTGCACCGTTGTAGCATTATTTAAAAAAAAAAAAAAACCAACAACGTGCATCATATAAAATCATATTGAAAGCACCGGTGCGCCCTAAATGGACGCATCGATGCGCAAAAAACAAGTTCTTCGTCTTGCATTTTTCTTCCAAAATGCATATCGGTATTTCATTGTCCCCTTGGAGCACTGATGTGCAACAAACAACTCCATAGTCCACGTTCTTTTAAAATGCATAATGGTGTGACTTTGTCCTAGTGGCATACCTGTGTGTTCCATATGGGGCATCGTCACGTGTTTTTAAAAATAAATGGTGTGTTATTTGCAGCGGTTAGCACTAGTGCACTTAATGCGTGTGCACTGGAACACGGTTTAAATAAAAATCGTCGATAAAAAATATCGTGGGAACCGATGAGCACGCAACGGGAACTTCGGTGCACAACAAACAACTGCACAGTCTATGTTTTTTTTTTTTTTTAAACAAAACGATGCGCATTTGTCCCGAGGGTGCATCGGTGCGCTCCCTATGGTGCATCGTCACATTGCTTTTAAAAATTAATGGTGAGCTATATGTTGTTGTTCGCACCGGTGTTCTTAACGGGAGCACGCCGAAACAAGGTTAAATAAAAAAAACCGGCGGTAAAAAAACATTTTTACCATTTCCAATGCAGAGAAGCTCTCAAGCACCAGTGCCACCTTTTCCCAACTAAAGTGCAATGTCGTCGATGCTTCTGTTGCTTGCATTGTTTCCATTCGGTGCTCGGCTCTTGGGATTCCAATTTTTCCACACGGTGGGAAAAATTCATTTTTTTCTTCCCTACATCCCAACGATGCCGCCTTGATGAGAAAATGTCTGGGGAAATTATTTATTTCTTTGTACATTGTCTTTTTAGCGGATTAAAATTTGAAATTGAGTTAAATTTGGATTTTTTTTCAAAAAACAAATTATGTGCAATGCGTTCGAGCCATTTGTCTTGCACTGATCATGTATAGTTTGTTTTTTACGATGCGTCGTATTACGGAATGGACCAGTGCATACTTACCAACAACGCACTGGTGCATTCTCAATAACAGACACACCGTCCAAAATACATAGTTTCCACTGAACGGTGTGTCCTTTGTATGTACACACCGGTGTGTTCATAAAACTATACACACCATTTAATGGAAACTATTTATTTTCATCTATGTGTGCCGAATAAACGCACCGGTTCATTGTTGATAATGAACGAACCGATACGTTTATTATGAACGCACCAGCATAAATAAATAGTTTCTTTTCAATGTTGTGTTGGTTATAGGGAATGCATCGGTGCGTTCATAAAAATATACTCGTTGTTTAAAATAGAATAGTTTCCACTGAACGGTGCATCCTTTATATGTACGCACCAGTGCATTCATAAAACTATACACATGATTGAATGGAAGCTATTAATTTTCACCTATGCGTTCTGAATAAATGCACCAGTGTGTTGTTTATAACGAACACACCTGTGAAAATAAATAGTTTTCATTCAATGGTGTGTTGGTTATATGGAATGCACCGATGTGTTCAGAATACTATACACACCATTTAAAATAGATATTTTTTCTAGCAGTGTGTCATTTATAGGTAACGCACTAGTGTGTACATAATAACAGACGCACCGTGGAAAATAGATAGTGTTAGAGTGGTGTGTTCGTGATATATAACGTACTAGTGCGTACACAATGGGGTTCCTCGGTGCTTTGATAATTACTATGCATCGGCTAAAATAAATTTCACTTTGCATGCGGTGCGTAAGATATGTGTGCGCAACGTGGGAAGTGTGTTAATTTTTTGTAGGCGCACCAAATATTTTTTTTTTTTTTGACAAAATTTATGTTTGCATATTTTGAACTAAATTTCTCATTTATAAAAAAAAAGTTATGTTTTTATGTATGATGCTGATGTAATTTATATGTTAATTATGGAGAGATGTCAGTGCATGGAGGAGCAACAATAGATACTAGACCAGTACAATATGGTTCAGGAGTGGGAGGCCAGAGATAGGGAGAGGGATTTGTACCTATTGTAACCTAGGTCTACACCCCTGCCTCTCCTCTCTCATTTCCCTATGCCTTCGTCGAATTGTTCCTCTTTTAGTTGATAAATTTGGTTTCCCATATGTTCAATGACCTAGTTTTCCTTATTGGATTGCTTGATTGATTCTTTGCGCCGAATTATTTTTGTTTTCCTTGAAAGATAATTCCATGTCTGGTTTGAGTTTGAAATACTTGTCATCATGTTTTCCACTAATTGAGCATGCAACATGCCCACCAAGCCTTTCATGTGTGTAGGAGACATCTAGGTCCGTCAATTCATTTGTATGCACAGTAAGCAACCATGAGAAAAAATGCAGCATTCAGAGCAGTTTGTTTCGGGCTTGAAATACAAGCAAACAGACAGGTTCAATTTTCAACAGTGGATATCCCATGAACAATTCAGATCAATGTCTCCCATGCATTCATAGTTTCAAATTCGCACAAGGATTAACGACCAGACAAAAGTTCCTAAGAGTCGAAGTCCCGAAGTGATGAGAGACTGCCACATCAACCGGACCCATACTACTTCGGGATTTTTCCATGCTTTACATTCCGAGCTCCCGAACCTTGAAGAGCTGGAGACACGTGGCACTCATCTGTTGAGACACATGGCACTCATTTTAGGCACATTTAGTTCTGTCATCCATGATTTTTCAAGTGACACATGTCACCCTTCTTTCCACGACACGTCAGCCATCGGACATCAGGCCACCACGTCAAATTCGAGAGATCGTCCTTCGGGAAATTTCCAAGGGAAACATTCATAAACTCCTGAAGCCTGAAGTGTCGGAGACACATGATACTCATAGGTCAGGACACGTGGAATTCATTTCAGGCCACCACGTCAACCGAGCCCATACTACTCTGGGATTTATACAAGTTTTGCATCTAAAATCTCCCGAACTTCGAAGTGTCGAAGTGACGAGAGACTGCCACATCACTTCAAGAGAGATTCATGCTCTGCGTTCAAAATATCTTGATCTCTAATAAATTAGTTTCATCGCTAAATTAGATAGGGGAGGTCTAATATGGAATATAGATATAACTTTAGCAGGGGTGCTAAAGTAGAAGGGTCACCCGGATCACAGATTGCGGCAAGATCGAAGACCACACTTCATTGCGGGGACGGAAAATTCCTGAGCGTTAACATCCTTGAGCGGTCCCGCAATCGAAACCATGGTATTATTGGAGAGGTACGTGGCATCTTGTGGTGGATTGCGAGGGTCGGAGCGGTGTGGACCCAAACCGCCTTTGAAAACTTCCGCAATCACGTAATTTTATCACGTCTAATCTCAGAGCAACACATGGTAACCAACTGGGCATTAAGCCAAATCATCAAAGGGAAGTCACGACGAGAATAAGAATGGTAGTAGACCGTGACCATCCCATCATAGAGAAAACAGGAATGTCGAAGACTCCGGGAAAAACACCGAGAGACCTACCTCTTCCTCAAACAGATAATGTGAAGAAGTTGTCAGATACATCCAGTTATCCTCTAATGGCCTCAAACATTGTGCATGCATGCTAGTACCCATTGCAGAAATCAATTATGTCGCTCCTAGTATTTTTCTGCCACCCTGTTCATTCTAGCACATGCATCAGTCCATTTTCATCGCTAGTGGTAGTTTTAATGATTCAATTCAAGACTCTTTTAGTTTAAAAGCACAATAAGTGGTCTTTTGTGTGTGATAAGAACCACTCTTTTGATTAAGTCAAGTGTGAAGTATACATTGTTGTACTCCAGTAGTGTTTTAGTCAATTTAATAAGTTGTTCTACAATTGTTAATGTAGAGTTAAGTCTTAGCCCCAGAGGGATGAGAGCCTCTGCAACTCTGATAAATATGCAATTTCCATATGTTTTGAGGGTTCGATTTTGGGGGAAAGGATAGAAATACCACAGACTAGTTGGACCCGTTCTATGCATGGATTAAAGCTCTCTACCTGGTGAATATACTCTTGATGACAGTGTTTTGTTCAAATCTTCATGTGTTTTTATTTTATTTTGAATGCAGTTTTGATTTGTGTAAAGTACATTTCATTTCCTTCAGATATTGTATAACTTGTCTTTATTGATATGCAACATGTGAAAACAACTAATGCTTGGTGAATATTTGTTTTTATTTCAACCTGTGGGATAAATTGTGTTTTTGATACATGTTTAATGTCTTGAAATGATATTTTAAGTATTGAACTTCTTGCAGCAGATTATTCATTGAGTAATTTGTTGTTTCCCTTTGTTTTCTATTATTTCACTTGTCTGTCATTAGTGTTCCACCAGCCAAGGAGAACCCTCATCCATATCATTTTTCCAACCCAACCATGCTCATGTCTTGGTAAAACCAACCCTCTAACTGACCCAAAAAATCAAATTATCAAAGAATAATCATCCCAAAACTTGAGGTGGCCTAGTTTTTCCCTTTAGTAGTCAGGTGTAGACTTTAGGACCAACATCTTCTAGCGTTGTTGCCGGGGAACGAAGTAACAAAATATCTTTCCATGGGAGAACAAAAATGATCATATCTGATCTTTGATGGTGAACAAAGACCAGACACATTTAGACTACATATCATTCACCTAGCGACTCCATGGTTAAAGAATCTAGTGGCGACTCCACTGAGTAAAATTTACGATATAAATATTGACGCCCAGAAAAGGACTCAACAAGTCCAAAGATGAACACAAAAAATCCACCAAGGCTCATCCTAAACCTGAGGAGGACACAACAGTCTCTGATCCAGAAAGGAAAATAGGAAAATCCATCGTAGCTCAGAGATATACCTCCCCCCTCAAGGGTAAAGTTGTGACCAAAGAGTCTACTTATCTTCATCATCATAATCAGCTTGAATTTGCTAGCCCTGAGAATCACAATTCCAAGGAACATCATACATATTTAACTCCTGACTCTACTTCATCATCCAGTCTAGCATCCACCCCTGCAGCTCCCATAAATCTTCAGATTCCTATTTCCCAAGCCATGGCTGCTAACAGGATGAATGCCATAATTGCTGCTAGATATGCACCCCTAGTTATGCATGTAGGCTTACATGCACTCCCAGCCACATATTACATGAAATATTTACCAAGATATAATGGGGAGGGTGATGTCATTGTTGAGGAACATCTGGTAGCCTTTTACAACTTTTCATACAACTTCAACATTGACTATGCAGATGTGTGGATGAGGTTGTTTGTGTAGAGTCTGGATGGGGAAGTAAGGAAATGGTTATGGGGTCTTCCTCCAGCCTCCATCGCAGATATTGAGGCATTAGATGAAGCTTTCATAAAGAAAATGGGAGATAGGAGAGATTATCTCTACCACATCACTGAGTTTGGGGCTCTGAAGAGAAATAATGGTGAATCTATTTTAGACTTCACCAAGAGATTCAATAAGATGTATGGTAGAATCCCAGATGATATCAAACTAATTGAATCCTCTGCCAAGATCACTTATGCAAATTCATTTGATGCAGATATCCCTTCTGCTGAGGGAGAGAAGATCCACCACATTGTTGTCCATGCAGGAAGCATCCATTGAGGTCAAATCCAATATCTTGGCATCAGACAGGTTAAAGACCAGATATGATAAAGACAAGAAGAAACATAGGGAATATTCCCCTTCCTCCTCTAGCTCGGCCACATATGATCCCAAACTAGATGAAATGACCAAAAATTTGAAGGACCTAACATCTGAAATAGTTAAGTTGAAATGGAAATCTAAACAACCAAACATGGATTTTCAAGGGGCTGGAAATAGAAATCCAAATCAGTTCAGAAGGCCTAATGATTCCCCTCAGATAATGCAGGGAGAAAGGGGGAATGTTGATGATCAAAGGGTAGCGCCTCCTTTACAAGACAATCAGATTGAGGAGATAGATGTAGACAGAGATGTTGTAGATGATAATGTTGTAATTTTCAATGACACAGATTGTTATACTAGTCACTTAACGCAGCAAGAATATGAGGTAGTACAACTGTCAAATCAATTTGATAATCAAATAGAGGAAGAGGGAGTTATTCAAGGCCAAATCCAGAAAAAATATGATTTGAAGAGAAGAGGGGAGGGGGGGGGACAAAGCCCCTACCTTTGCTAAAAACAAGAAGGTTGAATTCCTTCACAAGCCAAATCAAAGGAAATATATGCCATTTAAATCTCAGCGAGTTCTCCCACCTAAACTGCAGTCCCTGAGATAAAGGACGTTGATAGGCCACCAACCTCTTTCAGCCTAGAGCATGAGTTGAGCAAGATCAAGATCCTTGTGCCTTTGACAGAACTGATGAAGAATGAACCTTTCAAAAAATACATCATGAAAGTTCTACAACCAACTCCTATTGTATGTTCTGATGTAATTAGTCTATAGGATGAAAACCCAACCATTACTGTGGGTCCACACATTGAGGATGGATATGATTCTTCTCCACCATTCTATATATGTTTAAATGTCCATGATAAGATCCTGCATAACTGTCTTATGGACTCAAGAGCCTCGCACAATGTTATGCCCAAAGTTGTTATGGAAGAACCAGGTCTAGAGATCACCAAACCCTACCAAGACCTGTACTCCTTTGATTCTAAGAAAGTAAAATGTATGGGACTGATAAAGGATATGGTGGTTTCTTTGGCACAATTACTAATGAAGAGTGTACTGATGGACATTTTTGTGGCTGACATTCCCCCGCAATTTGGTATGATCTTATCCAGAACTTGGGATACGAAGTTTGGAGGATCATTACAAATGGACCTCACTTACGCCACCATCCCTGTGTTCGGAGGGGAACATAGGAGGCTATACAAAGAGACAAGGTTAGCCTACATTGTCAGTGACCATAAGAACCCAAGCAATCAACCAATTTATGTTGTTGAGAAGGATATCAACTCATTTGTTTTTCATTTAAATGATGATGAACCCGAAATATCAGTTAGTCAATGCAAAGATCAGCCACTGATAGATCAACCAAACAAATTATGGAAGATGTATTTCAATGGCTCTTCATCAAAGGAAGGATATGGGGTGGGTATACTCCTCCTTTCCCCTTTACAAGAGGTAATAACAATCTCTTATAAGCTGGAGTTTGAAACTACTAACAATATAGTTGAATGTGAAGCTCTGGTGCTGGGATTGAGGGCTGCCAGAGACATGGCCATTGATTGTTTAGCAGTTTTTGGTGATTCTGAGTTAATCATAAATCAAGTTAAGAAAATTTATCAAGCTAAACAACAGAGGCTCAAGAAATACTGAAATGAGGTATGGGATCTAATCGAAAATTTCTTTCTAGGATTTGATATATCCTTCATCCCCAGAGAGGAGAATCATAAGACAGATTCTCTGGCCTTGGCTTCCAACACTTGGACCTCCCATTTGTCCAAATATTAAATATCAGGTAGAAATCAAGCATAGGACAACCATACCAGACAACATAAAGCCCTGGCAAGTCTTTAGTGATGATATAGAGCTACAGAGGTTTCTACAGACCACTGATGAATTCTCTAATATCTTAATTGACCAAGAAATCCAAGAAGGTGAAAATAATGAATCAAAAAATCAGCAAACATCTCATCTGCTAAAGACAGTAGCTGGCCACAATATTGTGGAGCTGAAAACCAATCACATTCCAAGAGGACTAGTGCAACTGGAGAGGTTGTTTGACAGTAATGACGTTTCCAGAGAAGCTGCCATGAAGAATCAAGAAGAAGAGATAACAAATTTCAATATTGGGACCAATGAGAATCCCAAGATCATCAAGTTGTCTAAACCATTAGCTGTGGAACAAAGGGACAGGTATTCCAGTCTCATCAAAAATTTTGTTGATACTTTCGCTTGGTCATATGAGAATTTAAATACATTTTACACTGACATCATCTAGCACAAGATACCTCTGAAGGCTAGCTCCAAAACATTCAGACAGAAGATTCGGAAATTTAATCCCATGTTGATGTATATAATCGAGAAAGAGCTGAAATGAATGTTGGATGAAAAGATTATTGTACCATTGAGGTACTCAAACTAGGTGTCCAACCTGGTACCTGTGAGAAAGAAAAACGAGGAGATACGCTTGTGTGTTGATTTTTGAAATCTCAACAAGTGTTCTCTAAAATACAATTACCCCCTCCCCAAGATGGATCATATTTTACAGAGGGTGGTAGGTTCCCAAAGGATTTCCTTGTTAGATGGATACTCTGGCTATAACCAGATAGCGGTGTGTGAAGAGGACAAATAAAAAAAGCATTCATCACCCCATGGGGAACATTCATGTACGACAAGATGCCTTTTGGGATAATGAACGTGGGGGCCACTTTTCAGAGGGCCATGGACATAGCTTTCATGGGAGAAAAATAAAAATTTATGGTGATATATTTGGACGACATCACCATTTTCTCCAAGTCTGGCGATGAACATTTGCAGCATCTAGAGTAGGTTTTCCGAAAATGGAGGAGATACAAAATATCTCTGAATCCTAGGAAGTCTCACTTTTCCATGCCAGAAGGGAAACTCCTAGGCCACATCATATCAACAGGAGGTATACAAATTGACCTGAAGCAATTCGATGCCATTCAAGAGATCAAAATCCCCAGAAATAAAACGACTATCCAGTCTTTCATTAGCAAGATAAACTTCTTTTTGATTAATTGGGTTGGTTGTCATTGATGTCAACCCTTGAAGAAAATATCGATAGCGAATTCCAGAGGCACAAAGTTTTGGGTAATGGACCCAAGTTTTTTTGATGGATAATGGTATGAGTTTTGATATATTTGCATAGTACATGTCATTCCATTTCCGGTGGTATGTGGAACGTCACATAACTCCTCACAGTTAGAGAGTTATGGCCATGTGAAGTTGGAGAACCCTCATGAGTCATTTAGAAGCCCCAAAAGGTCAAAGTAGTCAAAGTGTTTGCAAAAGAAATTATTTAAATAATAAATTTAATGGAGAACTCCCTAAAATTAGGAAAGTGGGATGCTACATGAAAGTATAAATAAGAGGCAAGACTCTCTCATTTAATCACACTTGAACCTATTGAATATCATTGGATATCTATTTTGTGAAAGGTTATTTGGGCAGGTATTATTGATAGAGAAAAGTGCGGCAGGAAAATTGTGGCAAAAAAAGTGCGGAAGGAAAAGTGCGGCATAAAAAGTGCGGTAGGAAAAGTGCGATAGAAAAATCGTGGCAAAAAAATCACGGCAGAAAACGTGCGATAGAAAAATCATGGCAAAAAAATCACGGCAGAAAAACCGCGGTAGAAAAATCGCAGCAGAAAAATTGCAGCAACAACATGGTTGGGGTCTATTTATGAGAGATATGGCACATCTTGTTTGAGGTATGTTTTGTTAGCTAGGGTTTAGCTCTTGAGATGGTATTGGATGTTCAATATTGCTGCATATATCAGATTTGTTGAAGGATACAATTGGTATTTTTTTGTTGGTATTTGGCATATGGGTATTGATCTTTTGGTTGTGATGTGTTGTTGAAGTTGTTGGTTTAGCTTGAGGATACATAACAGTGAGGTTGTGGCAGATGGTTTGATGTAAGGGTTTATGGTATTTGGTTTATGGAGAGAGTGATGAATTGTTAGATAACTTTTGATGGTTATATTGGTGTATGTCTTTGGTATATGGTTGAGGTACATGTTGGGTACATGGTTGAGACAAGTAGTTGATGAGTTGGCATATACATGAGGTGTATAGTTGATGAGTTAGAACATACATGAGGTGTATAGTTGATTATGTTGGTACATATTGATGATTCAATATTGATGCATGGTACATGTTGGTTCAGGTTATTGGTTCAGGTTATTGGTACAGGTTGTTTGGTGCAGGTTGATTGGTACAGGTTGTTATAGGTTATTGGTACAGGTTGACAGTGACAGGTTGATAGTGGTAGTGGTTGATTCAGTGACAGTGACATGTTGTCTACATTTGGAATTTATATTTCAAGGCGGTTGGACGGGGCAAGGATAGGTGGTTGTAGCCACCTTCCGGCTGTATCCACCTTTCAGTTATAGTCAGAGAACTTAGGGGGTTGTAGCCTCCTTTTGGTTGTAGCCAGAGAATTGGAGAGTTTGAGCTTCCCTCAGGTTGTAGCCAGAGAATTGGAGATTTGGAGCTTCCCTCAGGTTGTAGCCTGAGAAACTAGGGGGTTGGAGCCTCCTTCCAGTTGCATCTTGAAAACAAAGGAAGTTGGTGCTTCCAATGAATGTAATTCTTCAAAACATATAAGAAAAAGCATTATGTGGTTTTCTCCCGCTTTGTGTTTCCACGTAAAAACATTGGTGTATTGTGTATGTGTATGATTGCTCATTTGTTCATTGTTTATTTACTCTGCAATTATTGGATGATAATGCTACACTGATATAACACTTGGATTATATGGTTAAAACGGATTAAATTTCTCTATTACTGATTCACCCCCCCTCTCAGTAATCCAACAATTGGTGTCAGAGTAGGTTCCTTTAGAAATCAGTTTAACCACTGAAAGGTAGATCATGGAGAGAAACAACATGTATAAAAATGGAATACCACAGTTTGATGGACAGAAGTATGCATTTTGGAGTAGAAGGATGAAAACATATATACAGGCACAGGGATTTGAAATTTGACAATTAGTTGTAGATGGATACAAAGAACCAACAATTTCGCCGACAAATGAAAGAGCAATAAAACTGAGGCAAAATAATTCCAAAGCCACAAATGCACTTCTGATTGGTCTTTGTGAATCAGTTTACACCAAAGTTATACATTGTAAATCTGCTAAAGAGATTTGGGACAAGCTTCAAAATATTTATGGATATTCAAAAGTCAAATCAACAGAGATTCAAACTTACAGAGGTCAGTTCGAACAACTAAAGATGAAAGAAGATGAGGATATTGCAACTTACTTCTTATGAGTCAATGAAATAGTAAATGCAATCATAGGATTGGGAGAAGAAATTAAAGAATCTGTAATTGTTCAAAAGGTACTAAGATCTCTTCCTATGAGATTTGATCCTAAGATATCAGCACTAGAAGAAAGAGCAGATCTAGACTCAATAAGCATGGATGAACTACATGGAATCTTCATAGCATATGAAATGAGAACTGAACAGGAAAATCCAGATATAAAAGAAGCATATTTCAAAGCATCCAAAAGGTCAAAGAAAAAGGTAAAGCAAAAATAAAAAGAACATAGCAGCAACAGTTACATCTCGAAAGATGATGAAGAAATGGCCAACTTTGTCAGAAGAGTGAACAAGGGAACCAACGACAGATATAAAGGTAATTTTCCTTTGATTTTTTTTTAGTTGTGATGATATTAGTCATTCTTCTAACAAATGTCCTCATAAGAAAAAGAAGAGGAATGATGAAGATTACTCAAATAGAAAACAAACATATAAAGGAAAAAGAACCACAAAGAAAATTTCCAAGAAAATCTTATGCACCAAAGAAAACATCTCATCATCAGATGAAGATGAAGTCAGTGACAGTGAGACAAAAAGAGTTCTATTCATGGCAGTAGAAGAATCTAACAAAGAAGACACCGAATAATAATATGAAGAGGAAGAAGTTGACTACCGAGCATGGATGATTTTAGGGGCTAAATTTCTCTCATGGGCTAATTTTCCATGGTTTTTCCAAAAACAAGATTCGTTATTTTAAAAATGATTCACCCAAATTCTATAGGATAAAATTATTTTACCTTAAAAATCGCCAAAAGTTTATAAAAACTATATAAAATTCTTATAAATTTGAATATTTTTACAAAAATATCGCCAAACATTTATAATTGACATATGAAGGATTAGTAAGATTCACCAAGGTTTTTACATTTTAAAGCAAATTTCCATCCTTAAAATCATCCCTGCTACCGAGAAGAATTGTTGTGTACCATAGAAGTTATAAGAAGAGAAAAGAAGAAAAACAAGAAGCTACAAGCGAAACTAGACAAGAAAGAAGACACTCAGGAACTAGAACAAATGATCACAAATTTGAAGGTTCAAATAGAAGAAGATAAAAGAGTTGAAGAAGCCCTCAAGAACATCTATAATAAAGAGACAGGATCATTGGAAATTTGGAAGCAGAGATTTTCACATTAAGAAAGGATCTTCAAAAGAAAAATATGCAGAACAACTCAAAAGTTTTGGATGACATTATCAGCAGTCAAAAACCTCATCATGACAAGTTGAGACTTGGATACAATCAGACAAAAAATGGATCAAGCTCCAAAACAACAGAGGAAGAAACATATCCAAAAATCTATGTAGAAACAATCAAAGGGGATAGGAATATCTACAAGGAATATTATAGGGACACTCCTCCACCGAGAAGATTCATATTTCAGAATCAACAACCGACAAATAGGCCTCGGGAAGAAGAAGGATTCAGAAGATATTCAACTCCCAAGTATCAAACTATCTTTTTTGGTTTATTTTATGCATGTAATAATTTTGGACATAAAGTTATGAATTGCATAGCTAACAATAGGAACATAAACAACTTTGAAAGTCATACACAAAAGGGTTATCCAAGAAGTCCTAGTGAAACACAGAGAAGAATTTACTATTGATTAAGGTTGGTTGTCATTGATGTCAACCCTTGAAGCAAGCCCCGTAGCACAAAGGTTGGGTAATGGACCCATGATTTTTTGATGTAAATATGACTCGTTATTGTCTTGTCATGGTTGATAATAAGTAGAAATGTATGAACTCCAAAGTGGTCCCCTTATGGTGAAAGCTCTCATGGGAAGATGCTTTGCGGATTGAGTTATCCTAGAAGTATGGTTAGCGAAACCATGCTTATTTGTGGAATAATGAGATTAAATCCAGTTAATTTGTCATTGAAAATATCCTAGATGGATATTTCTTGTCATGCCATTTCCAGTGGTATGTGGAATGTCACATAACTCCTCACGGTTAGTGTTATGGCCATGAGAAGTTGGAGAACCCAGGTTTGGGTAATGGAACCAAGTTTGTTTGATGGATAATTGTATTAGTTTTGATATATTTTCACGTAATACTATTCTATATGGATAGTACATGTCATTCCATTTCTGGTGGTATGTGTAACGTCACATAACTCCTCACGGTTTGAGAGTTATGGCCTTACGAAGTTGGAGGACCCTCATATGTCATCTAGAAGCCCCAAAAGGTCAA
>ML780767.1:399812-411292 GCA_009831015.1 Picea engelmannii | reverse complement strand
CGTTCAGGTCATCTCACCGTTTTCGCAATAAAATTTTTTCTAGAATGATTCAGATCGTGAAATTTCTATGAAATTTAGGAAACATATCCAAGTATCTGTGGTAAAAAATGCATCTTGTGGGTCGTTTTAGTTTTGGAGTTACACTCCGTGGAAAATAAGGTTTGTGGCTAGTCCTGAAACTAGTCAAAAATAGGTGTTTCAGGTTACAACATCATAACTTATTCATAACAGATCCAAATTCAGTAATAAAAAATGTGTTGGCTAGAGTACAATATGTAGTATTCTATGTAACAATTTCATATAATTAAACAAATATTATGTGCGGGGCACACTCTACAAGGTCGCTCTCTAGAATAAGATAGAATTCAACAAGGTGTGCCATTTTTGCCATAACTATTTTTCTAAGAGGTTCCAAGTAGTGAAACTTGGAAGAATTTCATAAAACACAATTAAGAAAATTGTGTATCAATTTCAGATCTTTATTCATTACAGGTACAAAGTTATGATTATTTCAAGTTAGGGTTGTTGATTAATCCAAAACTAGTCTTGTGAGACTAAAGAAACGTTTGATGAAAATGCTAGTCTCTTGTTGTTAAAGTTAAGGAAGGTTTGCATGTATGTGATCATATACACCAGGTCTATTAAAAAGTTACAAATCATATTTGAATGATGAAATTGATGAGGTCTTTTGGTTGAGGTACAAGTTGGGTACATGCTTGAGACAAGTAGTTGATGAGTTGGCACATACATGAGGTGTATAGTTGATGATGTTGGTACATATTGATGAGTCATAGTTGATGAGTATTTGAAACATGATTGGTACATACTTGATACATGGTTGGTTGCACTTGTTTATGTTACAGGTTGATTACAGATTGTTTGGTATAGGTTGGTTCATGGTTGATGCACTTGTTTATGGTATAGGTTGATTATAGGTTGAGGTACAGGTTGATGCATGGTTGATGAATGGTTCAGGTTTATTGGTACATGTTTACAGCGGTATATCTCACAGTGATAGTGTGACAGTGGTTCCATCATTCTACTTTTACTTCAGGGTGGTTGGACGGGGCAAGGACAGGTGGTTGTAGCCACCTTCCAGTTATAGCCGGAGAATATAGGGGGTTGTAGCCTCCTTCTGGTTGTAGCCAGAGAATTGGAGAGTTGGAGCTTCCCTCAGGTTGTATCCTGAGAAACTAGAGAGTTGGAGCCTCCTTCCAGTTACAGCTAAAAAACAAAGGAAGTTGGTGCTTCCAATGAATGTAATTCTTCAAGACATATAAGATAAAGCATTATGTGGTTTTCTCTCGATTTGGGTTTCCACGTAAAAAACTGGTGTACTGTATATGTGTGTGATTGTTCATTTCTTATTGTTCATTATTGGATAATAATTCTACATTGATATAACACTTGGATTATTTAGATAAAAAGGATTATAATTACGTTATTACCGATTCACCCCCCCTCTCAGTAATCCAATAGTTACAACAGGTTTGAATCATTGAGAACTGAAGTGGAATGATACAACTGTAACAAATTTGGACACATGGACAAAGATTGTAGAATGACAGTTCCTCATAGAGAACCACAACAGAACAACAACAATCACAGACAGGAACCTTAGAAGAGAACATGGATAAGAAAGAAAAATCAATATAGCAATGAAAAATGCGCACTTGCTCTACAAGCTAAGCAGAAGAAATGTGGTTGGTATGTTGACAGTGGTTGTTCAAAACAAATGACAGGTGATAAAAACAGGTTTCTTACATTAAGAAAGGAAAGATATGGATCAAACTCCTTCGTAAATGATGATTTAACTAAAATCATTGGAAAAGGCACAGTCAAAATTGGAAACAAGAATACCAAGGCAGAAAATTTTCTACTAATAGAAGATATGAAACATAATCTTATAAGTGTGAGTAAAATGTGTGACCAATGTCATAAATTAACTTTTGATTCACAAAAGTGCGAGATAAGAAAAGAAGGTTCAGGAAATCTGATTGCAACAGTTGCAAGAACTTCAAACAACATATATGTACCAAGTGAAATTGGAAATGAAAAGTCTTGTCTAGGAAAAGAAGATGAAAGTTGGCAATGGCACAAAAGAATGGGTCACATACACTTTAATAACCTTTTTAAATTCAACAAAAAGGAAGAAGTTAGAGAAATGCCCCATATTACGAAACCAACCAACACTTTATGCAAGCATTGTCAACAAGGAAATAAAACAAACACCGGGTTTAAATCAAAAGAATATTCAACAACAAGACCACTGGAAATTGTGCATACTGATCCAATTGGACCAACTACAACAAAGGGTTTAAAAGGTGAGAAATAATTTATGTTATTAGTTGATGATTACACAAGAATGACTATAGTTTTCTTTCTCAGGAATAAGTCAGAAGATTTTGAAAACTTCAAGGTCTACAAGGAAATGGTTGAAAATGAAATGGATTCAAAAATAAAATGTTTGAGATATGATCATGGAGGAGAGTTCGCTTCAAAGGAATTTATGGGCTACTGCAGTAGGCATGTAATAAAAAGGAAATTCTTCGTTGCTAGGACACCTCAACAGAATGGAGTTGTTGAAAGAAAGAACAGGATAGTACAGGAAATGGCTCGAACAATGTTAATGGATTCCAAATTGATAGATATATTTTGGACACATGTAGTGCATACATCAGTTCACAATCAAAATAGAGTATTGCTCATAAACAACACTGACAAAACTCCCTACGAGCTATGGAAAGGAAGACCAACAAATGTGAATCACTTCAAAGTATTTGGAAGCAAATGCTAAATCAAAAGAGAAGATGGAAGAATGAGAAATTTTGACTCTCGTGTGAACAAAGGAGTACTTGTTGGCTACTCAAGTACAAGGAAATCATACAAGTGTTACAATTTAAGGTTGAACAAAGTTGTGGAAAGCATCATTGCAACAATTGATGAAACGGGTGGACATGAATTAAAGGAAGAAGAAAATGAATCAATGGAACAACTTTATGAAGAAGAAACAGAAGATGAAGAAGAAGTAGAAGGGGAATATGAAGAGGATCGGACAGAAGTAGAAGATCAAGTTCAACAAGTGCCTCCAAAGAAACCTAGCAAAAAAGTATAGAAGAATCATCCTTCAGATCAGATTATCGGAAACAAAGATGTAGGAGTTGAGACTAGAAGAAGAATTCATTCACTAGAACAAACGCACCTAGCACTCTCATCTACAATCGAACCAAATTTTTTTGAAGAGGCCAGCAAGGATGAATTTTGGAATAAGGCCATGGATAAAGAATTGGATCAAATAGAGAAGAATGACACTTGGGAATTGGTTCCAATACCAAAGAATAAGAATGTGATTGGTACAAAGTGGGTATTCAAAAATAAATTGAATGAAGATGGACAGGTTACAAGGAACAAAGATAGATTAGTATATAAAGGATACGTATAGGTTGAAGGAATCGACTTTGAAGAGACATCTACTCCAGTTGCCAAAATGGAAGCAATATGATTGCTCCTATCTTATGCATGCTCCAAGAATATTAAAGTGTATCAGATGGAAGTGAAATCATATTTTTTGAACAGGGAAATTGAAGAATAAGTCTACATTGAACAACTAGAAGGATTTCAGTTGTCACAGAACGATGATTATGTGTATAAATTGAAGAAGGCCTTGTATGGTCTAAAACAGTCTCCTAGAGCATGGTACTCTAGACTAGATAAATATCTACAACAGGAAGGGTTCAGAAAGGGAAGTGTAGACAACAACCTCTACATCAAGGTAACTCAAGATAGTATTTTATTAATTGAAGTTTATGTTGATGATATTATTTTTGGAAGTACTGATGACAAGTTAACCCATAAATTTGCAAAGGATATGCAGAATGAATTTCAAATTTCATTACTTGGAGAACTATCCTTCTTTCTAGGTCTTCATATACATCAAAGCAACCAAGGAATTTTTATTTCTCAAACTAAGTATATCAGAGAAATGCTAAATACGTTCAGAATGTAAGATTGCAAACCAGATACCGCTCCTATGCAAACCAGTTGCAAGTTGAGCAAAGATGATGATTCAAATTCTACAGACCAAAGGAAATATAGGTCAATGATTGTTAGCTTACTATATGTGAAAACATCCAGACCAGATGTAATGCAGGCAGTTGGATGGGTGGCATGATTTCAAGCAACACCAAAGGAATCACATGTATTAGCAGTGAAGAGGATTTTCAGATATCTCAAAGGAACATAAGAGTTTGGATTATGGTATCCAAAAGTAAAGGATCTATCACTTATTGCCTACATATATGGAGATTGGGAAGGTTGCATTGATGACCGATGAAGCACCAGTGGAGCAACGTTCTACTTGGGTGAGTGTTTAGTATCATGGTTAATCAAGAAACAATCATCAATATCCTTATCTACAACCGAGGCATAGTATATTGCAACAACAACATGTTGTACATAGGTTCTATGGATGAAACAAACTCTGGAAAATATACAGGTTGAGTATGATGAGCCCATTCCAATCTATTGTGATAATACAAGCACCATCATTATCTCAAAGAGCTCAGTGATTCACTCCAAGACGAATCACATTCCAATAAAGTATCACTTTCTACGGGAATAGGTTGAAGAGAAGTGTTGGATTACTTAGAGGGGGGTGAACCAGTAATAGAGCAATTTAATCCTTTTTAACCATATAATCCAAGTGTTATATCAATGAAGAATTATCATCCAATAAATATAGAGTAAATAAGCAATGAACAAATGAACAAACATACACATACATAGTACACCAGTGTTTTAGGTGGAAACCCAAATTGAGAGAAAACCACATAATGTTTTTTCTTATATGTCTTGAAGAATTACATTCATTGGAAGCACCAAATTCCTTTGTTTTACAACTGCAACTGGAAGGAGGCTCCAACCCCCTAGTTTCTCAGACTACAACCTGAGGGAAGCTCCAACTCCCCAATTCTTTGGTTACAACTAAAATGAGGCTACAACCCCCTATGTTCTCCGGCTACAACCGGAAGGTGGCTACAACCACCTGTCCTTGCCTCGTCCTGCCACCCTGAAGTAGAAGTAGAATTATGGAACCACTGTCAACCTGTCACTGTGAGATATACCATTGTAAACCTGTACCAATAAATCTGAACCATGCATCAACCTGTACCTCAACCTATATCATAAACAAGTGCATCAACCATGCACCAACCTGTACCAAATAACCTGTAATCAAACTGTACCATAAACAAGTGCATCCAACCATGTACCAAGTATGTACCAATCATGTGTCAACTACTCATCAACTATGACTCATCAATATTTAACAACATCATCAATTATACACCTCATGTATGTCTCAACTCATCAACTACTTATCTCAACCATGTACTCAATATGTACCTCAAACAAAAGCCCTCATCAATTTCATCATCCAAATCTGATGTGTAGCTCTATAATAGACCTGGTGTATATGATCACATTCCTGCAAACCTTTCTTAACTTCAACAACAAGAGACTAGCATTTTCATCAAACTTTTCTTTAGTCTCACATGCCTAGTTTTGGATTAGTCAACAACCCTAAATTGAAGTAATCGTAACTTTGTACTTGTAATGTATAAATATATGAAATGGATACTCAATGTTATTCAGTGTTTTTAATACAACTCCTCCATGTTTCACTACTTGGAACCTCTCAGAAAAGGAGTTATAGCAAAAATGGCATACCTTGTTGAATTTTGGCTTATTCTATAGAGTGACCTTGTAGAGCGTGCCTCGCATGTAATATTTGTTGAATTGATATGAAACTATTACACAACATACTACAAACTGTACTCTAACCAAGACATTTAGTTTCACTGAAGTTGAATATGCTATGAAGAAGTTATGATGTTTTTACCCGAAACACTTTTTTTTTACTAGTTTCAGGACTAGCCACAAACCCTATTTTCCACAGAGTGTAAATCCAAAAATACAATGACCCACAAGCTGATTTGTTTACCACAGATACTTGGGTATGTTTTATCAATGGAATAGAAATTTCACGGTCTGAATCATTATATAAAAAAATTTATAGCAAAAATTGTGAGATGACCTGTAAATAACATACCTTAGAAAGCACCATCAAAAGAATTTATCATTCCTTGCATTTCGGCCTTCTTTTCTTCATCTTCCCTCAGAATTTTGGCTTAGATATCCTTGGATACCTCACACACCTATAGATATTCAATATTCTCAAGTGTAATTAAAATGAGAGAGCCTTGCCTCTTATTTATACTCTCCAAGTAGCTTCCTTAAAATCATCTTCTGGGTCACTTGGCCCCAATTTCCTTATTTTAGGGTTAACCCACTTCTAATTTCTCCATTAAATTTATTATTGAAATAATTTATTTTGTATTCACTTTGAATTATAATACACTCATTACTTCACTTTATTATTTACCTTTTAAAATCTCTTAAACCACTTTGACTACTTTGACCTTTTAGGGCTTCTAGATGACATATGAGGGTCCGCCAACTTCGTAAGGCCATAACTCTCAAACCATGAGGATTTATGCGACGTTCCACATACCACCAGAAATGGAATGACATGTATTATCCATATATAATAGTATTATCTAAAAATATATCATAACTCATAACGTTATCCATCAAACAAACTTGGTTCCATTACCCAAACCTGGGGTCTCCAACTTCTCATGGCCATAACTCTCTAACCGTGAGGAGTTATGTGGCGTTCCACATACAACTGGAAATGGAATGACAAGAAATATCCATTTAGGATAGTTTAACTGAAAAATTCATTGTCCTTCATCTCATTATTACACAATTAAGCACGGGTTCTCTTACTCTGCAAAGCGTCTTCCTGTGAGGGCTTTCACCATAAGGGGACCACTTTGGAGTTCATTCATATTTACTTCTTATAAACCATGAAAAGAAAATAATGAGTCATATTTACATCAAACAATATTAGGTCCATTACCCAAACCTTTTTGCTACGGGGCTTTCTTCAAGGGTTGACATCAATCACAACCAACCTTAATCAACAATCACTCCCTTTGGCATTGATGGAAACACTCTAAAGCAATACTGAAATCATATCACTCATGCCCCCCCTGGAACCATGCCTCTGTCCTCTGTATCTGATAAATTTTCCTCTATCCTCTACATATGATAAATCTTCTCCCCCTAGAACCATGCCTCTATCCTCTGCATCTGATAAATCTCTCCCACTTTTTCATCAGTGACAAAGGTATATTTCCATCTAAGGTTTCTCCCCCTGACTGAACTGTCCTCTTATGGTGCTTCTTCATGTACATCTAAGACATATAAGATAAGCATTCAAAAAAAATTCATTTTGGAGTAGAAATAACTCCAAGTCTTTGGCGAAGATATTCAAAGGCTTCCCGTGGAAGTGGTTTTGTAAAGATGTCTATCACTTGTTCTTTTGTGCCCACATACTCAAATCTGATGTTATTTTCTACAAATTGTTCCCGTACAAAGTGATACTTGATTGGAATGTGCTTCGTCTTGGAGTGCATCACTGAGTTTTTTGAGATACTGATGGCACTTGTATTATCACAATATATTGGATTGGGCTCATCATATTCAACCTGTATATCTATCAAAGTTTGTTTCATCCAAAGAACCTGTGTACAACATGTTGTTGCTGCAATATACTCTACCTCGGCTATAGATAGAGATATGGATGATTGTTTCTTGCTTACCCATGATACCAAACACTCACCTAAGTAGAACGTTGCTCCACTAGTGTTTCGTCGGTCATCAATACAACCTGCCCAATCTGCATTTGTGTAGGCAATAAGTGATAGATCTTTTCCTTTTGGATACCATAATCCAAACTCTTCTGTTCCTTTGAGATATCTGAAAATCCTCTTTACTGCTAATACATGTGATTCCTTTGGTGCTTCTTGAAATCATGCCACCTATCCAACTTCTTGAATTACATTTGGTCTGGATGCTGTCACATATAATAGCCTACTAATCATTGACCTGTATTGCCTTTGATCTGTAGACTTCGAATCATCATCTTTTCTCAACTTACAACTGGTTTGCATGGGAGTGATAATTGGTTTGCAATCTTCCATTCCAAAACTCTTTATCATTTATCTGATATACTTGGTTTGAGAAATAAAAATTCATTGGTTGCTTTGACGTATCTGAAGTCCCAAAAAAAATGATAGTTCTCCAAGTAACGACATTTCAAATTCATTCTGCATGTCTTTTGCAATTTTCTGGATTAACCTGTCATCATCACTACCAAAAATAATATCATCAACATAAACTTCAATTAATAAAATATTACCTTGACTTACCTTGATGTAGAGGTTGTTGTCTGCACTTCTTTTTCTGAACCCTGCCTGCTACAGATACTTATCCAGTCTGGAGTACCATGCCCTAAGAGCCTTTTTTAGACCATAAAAGGCCTTCTTTAATTTACATACATAGTCTGTGTTCTCTGACAACTGAAATCCTTCTAGTTGTTCAATGTAGAATTCTTCTTCAAGTTCCCCATTCAGAAAAGATGATTTTACGTCCATCTGATATACTTTAACATTTTTTGAGCACGCATAAGCTAAAAGTAAACGGATTGCTTCCATTTTGGAAACTAGGGAAAATGTCTCTTCAAAGTCGATTCCTTCAATATGTGAATATCCTTTACATACCAATCTATCTTTGTTCCTATGTTCATTCAATTTATTCCTGAAAACCCATTTTGTGTTGATCACATTCTTATTCTTTGGTCTTGGAACCAATTCTCAAGTGTCATTTTTCTCTATTTGATCCAATTCTTCATCTATGGCCTTATTCCAAAATTCATCGTTGTTGTCTTCTTCAAAACCGTTTGGTTCAATTGTATATAAGAGTGCTAGGTGTGTTTGTTCTAGTGAACGGATTTTTCTTCTAGTCTCAACTCTTGCATCTTTGTTTCCAATAATCTAATCTAAAGGATGATTCTTCTGTACTCGTTTGATAGGTGTCTTTGGAGATACTTTTTGAACTTGCTCTTCTGCTTCTGTCGGATTCTCTTCATCTTCATCTTCCTCTTCTACTTCTTTTTCATCTTCTTCTTCGAAAAGTTGTTCCATTGATTTGTTTTCTTCTTCCTTTGATTCTCGTCTGCCTGTTTCATCAATTGTTGCGTTAATGCTTTCCACAACTTTGTTCAATCTTAGATTGTAACACTTGTATTCTTTCCTTGTACTTTAGTAATGAACAAGTATTCATTTGTCCACATGAGAGTCAAATTTTCCCATTCTTCCATCTTCTCTTTTGATGTAGCATTTGCTTCCAAAAACTCTGAAGTGCTTCACATTTGTTGGTCTTCCTTTCCATAGCTTGTAGGGAGTTTTATCAGTTTTGTTTCTGAGCATTAATCTGTTTTGAATGTGAACTGTTGTATGCACTCCCTGTGTCCAAAATATATCTGTCAATTTGGAATCCATTAGCATTATTCGAGCAATTTCTTGTATTGTCCTGTTCTTTCTTTCAACAACTCCATTCTGTTGAGGTATCCTAGCAACAGATAATTGTCCTTTTATTCCATGACTTTTATAGTAGTCCATAAATTCCTTTGAAGTGAACTCTCCTCCATTATCAGATCTCAAACATTTGATTCTTGAATCCATCTCATTTTCAACCATTTCCTTGTAGATCTGGAAGTTTTCAAAAGCTTCTGACTTGTTCTTAAGAAAGCAAACTGTAGTCATTCTTGTATAATCATCAACTAATAACATAAAGTATTTTTCACCTTTTAATCCCTTTGTTGTAGTTGGTCCAACTAGATCAGTGTGCACAATTTCCAGTGGTCTTGTTGTTGAATATTCCTTTGATTTGAACCTGGTCTTTGTTTGCTTTCTTTGTTGACAATGCTTGCATAAAGTGTTGGTTGGTTTCGTGATCTGGGGAATTTCTCTGACTGCTTCTCTTTTGTTGACTTTCTCAAGGTTATCAAAATTCATGTAACCCATTCTTCTATGCCATAGCCAACTTTCATCTTCCTTTCCTAAACAACACTTTTCATTTCCAATTTCACTTAACACATATATGTTGTTTGAAGTTCTTGCAGTTGTACCTTCTTTTCTTATCTCACACTTTTTTGAATCGAAAGTAAGTTTATGACCTTGGTCACACATTTGACTCACACTTAGAAGATCATGTTTCATATCTTCTACCAGTAGAACATTTTGTGCCTTTTCATTCTTGTTCCCAATTCAGACTGTGCCTTCTTCAATGATTTTGGATGAATTATCATTTCCGAAGGATACTGATCCATTTTTTTCTTTTCGTAATGTAAGAAATTTGTCTTTATCACCTGTCATGTGTTTTGAACATCCACTTTCAACATACCAACCATGTTTCTTCTGCTTAGCTTGTAGAGTGACTATGCATTCTTCATTATTATACTGATCTTGCTTTCTTATCCATGTCATTTTTTGAGGTTCTTGTCTGTGACTGTTGTTATTCTATTGAGGTTCTTTAGGAGGGGCTGTCATTCTAGAATCCTTGGCCATGTGTCCAAAATGGTTACATTTGTAGAATTCCACTTCAGTGCTCAAAGATTCAAACCTATTGTAACTTCTTCTGTGTGTGTCACTAGGTCTCCTTGAATAATCCCTGTGTATAACTCTCAAAGTTGTTACTGTTCTTGTTAGCTCTGCAATTCACAACTTTATGTCCAAAATTATTACATGCATAACATAAACCAAAAAATATAGTTTTATACCTGGGAGTTGAAGATCTTCTGAAATGAGGTGCGCTTATGAATCATTCTTCTTCTTGAGGCCTATCTGTCTATTGTTGAATCTGAAATCTGAATCTTCTTGGTGGAGGAGTGTCCCTGTAATCTTCCTTGTATATATTCCTATTCTCTTTGATTGTTTCTACATAGCTCTTTGAATTTGTTTCTTGCTCTGTTTTTTTGGAGCTTGATCCCTTTTCTATCTGATTGTATCCAAGTCTGGACTTGTCAAGATGAGATTTTTGATTGCTTATAATGTCATCCAGAAATTTTGATCTATTCTACATATTTTTCTTTTGAATATCATTTCTTAGTGTGACAACCTCTGCTTCCAAGTTTCCAATGATCTTTTCCTTTTCTTCTAGTTGTTCTTTGAGTGCTTCTTCAATTCTTTTATCTTCTTCTATTTTAACCTTCAATTTTGTGATCATTTGTTCTAGTTCTCGAGTGTCCTTTTTCTTGTCTAGTTTTGCTTGTAGTTTCTTGTTTTTCTTCTTTTCTCTTCTGATAACTTCTATGGCACACATTAATTATTCTTGATAGTCAACTTCTGCTTCTTCAATTTCTTCTTCGAATTCTTCACATTCTTCTTCAGCTTCTTCATATTCTTCTTCGGAGTCTTCTTTGTCAGAGTCTTTTACTGCCATGAATAGAACTCTTCCTGTCTCATTGTCACTGACTTCATCTTCATCTGATGATGAGATGTCTTCTTTGGTGT
>ML780767.1:358531-397859 GCA_009831015.1 Picea engelmannii | reverse complement strand
CATGCACCAACCTGTACCAAATAACTTGTAATCAACCTGTACCATAAACAAGTGCATCCAACCATGTACCAAGTATGTACCAATCATGTGTCAACTACTCATCAACTATGACTCATCAATATGTACCAACATCATCAACTATAGACCTCATTGATGTGCCAACTCATCAACTACTTGTCTCAACCATGTACTCAACATGTACCTCAACCAAAAGTCCTCATCAATTTATCATCCAAATATGATGTGTAGCTTTGTAATAGACCTAGTGTATATGATCACATTCCTGCAAAACTTCATTAACTTCAACAACAAGAGACTAGCATTTTCATCAAACTTTTCTTTAGTCTCACATGCCTAGTTTTGGATTAGTCAACAACCCTAACTTGAAGTAATCGTAAATTTGTACCTATAATGTATAAAGATCTGAAACTGATACACAATGTTGTTCAGTGTTTTTTGTGAAATTCCTCCAGGTGTCACTACTTGGAACCTCTCAAAAAGGGAGTTATAGCAAAAATGGCATACATTGTGGAATTCTGGTTGATTCTAGAGAGCGACCTTGTAGAGCGTGCCTCGCACGGAATATTTGTTGAATTGATATGAAACTATTACACAGCATACTAAAGACTACACCCTAACCAACACATTTGGTTTCACTGAATTTGTATATGTTATGAAGAAGTTATGATGTTTTTACCCGAAACACTTGTTTTTTATTAGTTTCAGGACTAGCCACAAACCCTAATTTCCACAGAGTGTAACTCCAAAAATACAATGAAACACAAGCTGAATTTTTTATCACTTATACTTGGATATGTTTTCTCAATGGAATAGAAATTTCACGGCCTGAATCATTATAGAAAAAAATTTTATAGTGAAAATGGTGAGATGACCTGTAAATAACATACCTTAAAAAGCACCATCAAAAAATTTTATCCTTCCTTGCATTTCGGCCTTCTTTTCTTCACCTTCCCTCAGAATTTCAGCTTAGATATCCTTTCTTACCTCATACACCTATAGATATTCAATATGCTCAAGTGTAATTAAAATGAGAGAGCCTTGCCTCTTATTTATTCTCTCCAAGTAGCTTCCTTAAAACCATCTTCTAGGTCACTTGCCCCCACTTTCCTTGTTTTAGGGTTAACCCACTTCTAATTTCTCCATTAAATTTATTATTGGAATAATTTATTTTGTATTCACTTTGAATTATAATACACTCATTACTTCACTTTATTATTTACCTTTTAAAATCTCTTAAACCACTTTCACTACCTTGACCTTTTGGGGCTTCTAAATGACATATGAGGGTCCGCCAACTTCGTAAGGACATAACTCTCAAACCGTGAGGAGTTATGTGACGTTCCACATACCACCAGAAATGGAATGATATGTACTATCCATATAGAATAGTATTATCTGAAAATATACCATAACTCATAACTTTATCCATCAAACAAACTTGGGTCCATTACCCAAACCTGGGGTCTCCAACTTCTCATGGCCATAAATCTCTAACCGTGAGGAGTTATGTGACGTTCCACATACCACGGGAAATTGAATAACAAGAAATATCCATCTAGGATAGTTTACCTAAAAAATTCATTGTCCTTCATCTCATTATTCCACAATTAAGCACGGGTTCTCTTACTCTGCAAAGCATCTTCCCGTGACGGCTTTGACCATAAGGGGACCACTTTGGAGTTCATCCATCTTTACTTCTTATCAACCATGAAAAGAAAATAATGAGTCATCTTTACATCAAACAATATTGGGTCCATTACCCAAACCTTTGTGCTGTGGGGATTTCTTCAAGGGTTGACATCAATGACAACCATCCTTAAGCAACAAGAAGAATATAAGAGTTGAATATGTGGGCACAAAAGAACAAGTGGAAGACATATTTACAAAATTGCTTCCACATGAAGCCTTTGAATATCTTCGCCAGAGATTCGTAGTAATTTCTACTCCAAAATGAATTATTTTGAATGGTTATCTTATATGTCTTAGATTTACATGAGGAAGCACCATAAAGAGGACAATTCAGATCAGGAGATCAATTTCAGGAAGAGTTCAGTCAGGGGGAGTATCCCCAAGGATAGCTCAGCTAGGGGGAGCAACCCCAAATGGAAAGATACATTTTCAAATGATGACAAAGGTGGAGATATTTATCATATGCAGAACACAGAGGCATGGTTCCAAGGGGAGTGATAGTCACAGGGGGAGCATGTGTGATATGACTTCAGTATTTCATGACATGACTTCAGTATTGCATCAGAGTGTTTCCATCAATGCAAAAGGGGGAGATTGTTGATTTATTGGGTTGGTTTTCATTGATGTCAATACTTGAAGAAATTTCGGTAGCGAATTACGGTAGCACAAAGGTTTGGGTAATGGACCCAAGTTTGTTTGATGGATAATTGTATGAGTTTTGATATATTTGCAGGTAAGACTATTCTATATGGATAATACATGTCATGCCATTTACGGTGGTATGTGGAACGTCACATAACTCCTCATGGTTAGAGATTTATGGCCATGTGAAGTTGGAGAACCCTCATGAGTCATCTAGAAGCCCCAAAAGGTCAAAGTAGTCAAAGTGTTTGCAAAATAAATTATTCAAATAATAAAGTTAATGGAGAACTCCCTAAAATAAGAAAAGTGGGAGGCAAGTATAAATAAGAGGCAAGACTCTCTCATTTAATCACTTGAACCTATTGAATATCTATTTTGTGAAAGGTTATTTGGGAAGGTATTATTGATAGAGAAAAGTGCGGCAGGAAAAGTGTGGCAGGAAAAGTACGGTAGAAAAAGTGCGACAGAAAAACTACGACAGAAAAAGTACGATGAGAGAACTGCGGCATAAAAAGTGCGACAGAAAAATTGTGTCAGAAAAATCGCGACAACAACATGGTTGGGGTCTATTTATGAGAGATATGACACATCTTGTTTGAGGTATGTTTTGTGAGCTAGGGTTTAGCTCTTGAGATGGTATTGGATGTTTAGTATTATTTCATATATCAGATTTGTTGAGGGATACAGTTGGTATTTTGTTGTTGGTATTTGGCATATGGGTATTGGTCGTTTGGTTGTGATGTGTTGTTGAAGTTGTTGGTTTAGCTTGAGGCTACATAATAGTGAAGTTGTGGCAGATGGTTTGATGTAAGTTTTTATGGTATTTGGTTTATCGATAGAGTAATGAATTGTTAGATAACTTTTGATGGTTATATTGGTGTATGTCTTTGGTATATGGTTGAGGTACATGTTAGGTACATGGTTGAGACAAGTAGTTGATGAGTTGGCACATACATGCGGTGTATATTTGATGATGTTGGTACATCTTGATGAGTCAAGGTTGATGCATGGTTGATGCATGGTACATGTTGGTTCAGGTTATTGCTACAGGTTATTTGGTGCAGGTTGATTGGTATAGCTTTCTACAGGTTGACAGTGACAGGTTGACAGTGCTAGTGGTTGATTCAGTGAAAGTGAAAGTTTTTCTACATTTGGAATTTATATTTTAGGGCGGTTGGACGGGGAAAGGATAGGTGGTTGTAGCCACCTTCCATTTGTAGCCAAAGAACTTAGGGGGTTGTAGCCTCCTTCTGGTTGTATCCAAGGAATTGGGGATTTGGAGCTTCCCTCAGGTTGTAGCCTGAGAAACTAGGGGGTTGGAGCCTCCTTCCAGTTGCAGCTGGAAAACAAAGGAAGTTGGTGCTTCCAATGAATGTAATTATTCAAGACATATAAGAAAAAACATTATGTGGTTTTCTCTCGCTTTTGGTTTGCACATAAAAACACTTGTGTATTGTGTATGTGTATGATTTCTCATTTGTTCATTGTTTATTTATGCTACAATTATTGGATGATAACTCTACACTGATATAACACTTGCATTATATGGTTAAAAAGGATTAAATTGATCTATTATTGATTCACCCTCCCTCTCAGTAATCCAACACTTCCTAAGGTGCTTTGTGCCAAATTTCATCGAAATCTTGAAGCCTATCACTAACATGTTGAAGAAAGATGTTGGGATAAAATGGTCACTAGAGGAAAAATCAACATTCCAAAGGATCAAGCAGGCTTTAGTTGAAGCCCCTGTATTATCCAGCCATGACTATACCAAGGATTTCTTCATCTTTTATTTTGCTTCCGAGGAGACCATTGTTGTTGTACTACTGCAAAAAAATGGAGAAGAACATGAACAACTCATATCCTTCTTTAGAAAATCTCTCAGAGATGTTGAGTTGAATTTTGATATATTAGAAAAGAAGGCTTATGCGCCCATCATACGGCCTGGAAAAGACAACATGCAAGTATTTGAAAATCACTCCTTTTCACCTTGATATAGAAACATCATTTATTTTCAGCAGCATATTGAATGTCCACCAGATGTGAAGAATACAAAGGCCATGTCTCTCAAAATGAAGGCTATCAAATTCTGCATTTCAAACCAGAACTTGTATTGGAGGGATCTTGTTGGCATCCTATTAAAATGCCTTCATGAAAAAGAATCCAAACAAGTCACAATAGAAATGCATAGAGGAGTATGTGGAGGACACCAACATTGGAAGGCCACATCTCTCAAGATCCTAAGGGCAGGGTACTATTGGCCCACCCTTTTCTCTGATACATTTACTACTGTTAGGGCCTACAATGACTGTCAGAAATTTGCTGGAAAATAGAAGTTACTATCACTACCCCTAAAACCTATCACTGCGAGTGGTCCATTTCAGAAATGGGAGTTAGACTTCATTGGTGAGATAAATCCATCCTCCAGTGGGTAGCATAAGTGGATTCTCACTACCATTGACTATTTAACCAAGTGATCGAGGTTGTGCCCACTAGAAATTCCACTAAAAAGGTGATCATGAATTTCCTGGAAACCAATATTTTTCCCAAATTCGACTGCCCCAACAAGATTATAACATACAATGCCCAAGAATTCAAGTCCAAAGCCATGATTGACTTATGTGGCAGTCATAATAGTTCCTTGACACATTCCATGCCCTATTACCCTCAGGGGAATTGTCTAGCAGAGTCATCAAACAAAACTCTCATCAGGATTATCAATAATTTGTTGACCAAAAACAAGAAATCTTGGGACTCCAAACTCAAATATGCTTTGTTGGTCGACAGAATCAGCATCAAGAAGTCTTTGTGAACCTCGCCATTTCATCTTGTCTATGGTGTGGATGTTATTTTTCCCACCCAGCTTGGTATACCATTCCTAAAGTTTTTACAGGAAGAGATTGAGGAGCCAAATGACATCCAAAGTAGAATCTTCCAGATTATAGAGGTTCAACAAAGGAGAGAAGCACTAGATCAGAGGACCGAAGCATACCAGAGAAAGATCAAATCAACCTTTGACAAGAAAACCAAGAAGGAGATATTTTAAGAAGGTGACCTGGTCTTGAGGTGGGATGCCGGAAGGGATGATAAGTTCAAGCAAGGTAAGTTTGATAACCTATGGTTTGTCCCTTTTAAGGTGGTTGAGGTTATGGACAATAACACATTTATCTTGCACAATCTCGATGATGCAGAGACCTTCGGAGGCCCAGTAAATGGGTGCTTCCTGAAACACTATTTTGTTTAAGGATGAGGGAAGGTCCCTGTTGTACCATAGATGCTTTCCTTTTGTTTTTTCATTTGATTAGTTAATTGTGTGCGAATAAAGACTCCATACCCAATAAAGGCACCGGGGTTTAGCTGAATTTTCAAGTTTAAATAAAGACTCCATATCCCAACAAAGGCACTGGGGTTAACTTCAGCGTCAATTTTCAAAGATGCATGGATGGCAGACATAATAGAGGTAAGAAAATAGAGGTGGGGGGAAAGTTATTAAATTCAAAGGCATTGATTTGTTGTTCTTAGCACCTCGTAGGGAAGTATTGTAACCTAGGTCTGCACCCCTACCTCTCCTCTCTCATTTCCCTATGCCTTTGTCAAATTGTTCCTCTTCTGGTTGATAAATTTGGTTTCCCATCTGTTCAATGACCTGGTTTTCCTTATTAGATTGCTTGACTGATTCTTTGCGCCAAATTATTTATTTTTTCCTTGAAAGATAATTGCATGTTTGGTTTGAGTTTGAAATACTTGTCATCATGTTTGCCACTAATTGATGATGCATCAGGCCCACCAAGTATTTCATGTGCACAGGAGACATCCAGGTACGTTAATTCCTTTGTATGCACAGTAAACAACCATGAGAAAAAATGCAACATTCAGAGCAGTCCATTTCGGGTTTGAAATACAAGCAAATAGACAGGTTCAATTTTCAATGGTCAATGTACCATGAACAGTTTAGATCAACAACTCTCGTGCATTCGGAGTTTCAAAGTCACGCAAGGATTAACGACCACACAAAAGTCTCGAAGAGAGGAAGTCCCGAAGTGACGAGAGATTTCCACGTCAACCTGGACTATACTACTTTGGGAGTTTTCCATGCTTTAAATTCCGAGCTCCCGAACCCCAAAGAGCTAGAGACACGTGGCACTCATCTGTTGAGACACATGGCACTCATCCGTTGAGACACATGGTGCTCATATGTTGAGACACATGGCACTCATTTCAGGCACATTTAGGTCTTTCATCCGTGATTTTTCGAGTGACACGTGTCACCCTTCTTTCCACCACATGTCAGTGATCGAACATTAGGCCGCCAGGTCAGATTCGAGAGATCGTCCTTCAGGAAATTTCCAAGCGCAACATTCATAAACTCCCAAAGCTGGAAGTGTCGGAGACACATGGAACTCATACGTCGGGACACATGGCATTTATTTCAGGCTGCCACGTCAACCGGGCCCATACTACTCCGAAAGTTATACAAACTTTGCATTTAAAATATCTTGAACTCCAAAGTGCCGAAGTGACAAGAGACTGCCATGTCACTTTGGGAAAAAGTCACTTCAGGAGAGATTCATGCTTTGCGTTCAAAATCTCTCGAGATCTAAGAAATTAGTTTCATCTCTAAATTAGATAGGGGAGTTCTAATATTGCAAACGGATAGAACTTTAGCAGGGGCGCTAAAGTAGCAGGGTCACCCGAATCACGTATTGCGACAAGATCGACGACCACACTTCATTGTGGGGACATAAACTGCCTGAGCGTTAACATCCTTGAGCGGTCCCGCAATCAGAACCATGGTATTGTTGGAGAGGTACGTGGCAACTTTTGTTGGATTACGGGGGTTAGAGCTGTGTGGACCCAAACTGCCTTTGATAACTTTTGCAATCACGTGTTTTTATCACATCTAATCCAAGAGAAGCATGTGGTGACCAACTGAGCGTTAAGCCAAATCGTTAAAGGGAAGTCACAAAGAGAAGCAGAATGGTAGCAGACCACGACTAATCCATCACAGAGAAAATAGGAATGTCGAAGACTATGGGAAAAACACCGGGAGACCTACCTATTCCTCAAACAAATAATGTGAAGAAGTTTCCAGACACAACCAATTATCCTCCAGTGGCCTCAAACAGTGTGCATGCATGCCAGTACCCATTGCAAAAATCTGTTATGTCGCTCCTAGTCTTTTTTTTCCACCCAGTTCGTTCCAGCACATGCATCAGCCCAGTTTCATCGCTAGTGGTAGTTTTAATGATTCAGTTCAAGACTCTTTTAGTTTAAAAGAAAAATAAGTGGTATTTTGCGTGTGATAAGAACCACTCTTTTGATTAAGTCAAGTGTGAATTATACATTTTTGTAATCCAATAGTGTTTTAGTCAAGTTAATAAGTTGTTCTACAATTTTTAATGTAAATTTAAGTCTCATCCCCAGAGGGACGAGAGCCTCTACAACTATGATAAATATGCAATTTCTGTATGTTTTGAGGGTTCAAGTTTTGGGGAAAGGATAGCAATACATTAGACTAGTTGGACCCATTCTATGCATGGATTAAAGCTCTCTACCTGGTGAATATACTCTTGATGACAGTGTTTCATTCAAATCTTCATGTGTTTTTATCTTATTTTGAATGCAGTTTTGATTTATGCAAAGTACATTTCATTTCCTTCGGCTATTGTATAACTTGTCTTTATTGATGCGCAACCTGTGAAAACAGATAATGCTTGGTGAAGATTTGTTTTTATTGCAACCTGTGGGAGAAATTGTGTTTTTGATACATGTTTAATGTCTTGAAATGATATTTTAAGTATTAAACTTCTTACAACAATTTATTCATTGAGTAATTTGTTGTTTCCCTTTGTTTTCTATTATTTCACTTGTATGTCATTAGTGTGCCACCAGCCAAGGAGGACCCTCATCCATATCATTTTTCCAACCCAACCATGCTCCTGTCTTGGTAAAACCAACCCTCTAACTGACCCAAAAAATCAAATTATCAAAGAATAATCATCCCAAAACTTGAGGTGGCCTATATTTTCCCTTTAGCAGCCAAGTGCAGACTTTAGGACCAACAATACCCTCATCCTAGTATTGTATATATGTGTATCCTCTTGAGGAATGTAGGCCTCCTCAAGTACTACAAGGAGGATACATCCCTGAAGGGGAATTCCGCCTTTTTTGTGCAACTGATCTTTCGATGGGATGCCCATTTTGTAACGTAGGTCTGCACCCCTGCCTCTCCTCTCTCATTTCCCTATGCCTTTGTCAAATTGTTCCTCTTCTGGTTGATAAATTCAGTTTCCCATCTGTTCAATGACCTGGTTTTCCTTATTAGATTGCTTGACTGATTCTTTGCACCAAATTATTTATTTTTTCCTTGAAAGATAATTGCATGTCTGGTTTGAGTTTGAAATACTTGTCATCATGTTTGCCACTAATTGATGATGCATCAGGCCCACCAAGTCTTTCATGTGCACAGGAGACATCCAAGTACGTTAATTCCTTTGTATGCACAGTAAACAACCATGAGAAAAAATGCAGCATTCAGAGCAGTCCATTTCGGGTTTGAAATACAAGCAAACAGACAGGTTCAATTTTCAATGGTCGATGTACCATGAACAGTTCAGATCAACAACTCTCGTGCATTCAGAGTTTCAAAGTCATGCAAGGATTAACGACCAGACAAAATTCTCGAAGAGAGGAAGTCCCGAAGTGATGAGAGACTTCCACATCAACCCAGACTGTACTACTTTGGGAGTTTTCCATGCTTTAAATTCCGAGCTCCCGAACCCCAAAGAGCTAGAGACACGTGGCACTCATCTGTTGAGACACATGGAACTCATCCATTGAGACACATGGTGCTCATATGTTGAGACACATGGTACTCATTTCAAGAACATTTAGGTCTTTCATCCATGCTTTTTCAAGTGACACGTGTCACCCTTCTTTCCACCACACGTCAGTGATCGAACATTAGGCCGCCAGGTCAGATTCGAGAGATCATCCTTTAGGAAATTTCCAAGCGCAACATTCATAAAATCCCGAAGCTGGAAGTGTCGGAGACACATGGAACTCATATGTCGGGACACATGGCATTCATTTCAGGCTGCCACGTCAACTGGGCCCATACTACTCCGAAAGTTATACAAACTTTGCATTTAAAATCTCTTAAACTCCGAAGTGCCGAAGTGACGAGAGACTGCCATGTCACTTTGGGAAAAAGTCACTCCAGGAGAGATTCGTGCTTTGTGTTCAAAATCTCTCGAGATCTAATAAATTAGTTTCATCTCTAAATTAGATAGGGGAGTTCTAATATGGCAGACGGATAGAAATTTAGAAGCGGCACTAAAGTAGCAGGGTCACCCGGATCACATATTGCGACAAGATCGACGACCACACTTCATTATGGCGACAGAAACTGCCCGAGAGTTAACATCCTTGAGCGGTCCCGCAATCAAAACCATGGTACTGTTGGAGAGGTACGTGGCAACTTTTGTTGGATTGCGGGGGTTAGAGCTGTGTGGACCCAAACTGCCTTTGATAACTTTTGCAATCACGTGTTTTTATCACATCTAATCCGAGAGAAGCATGTGGTGACCAACTGGGCGTTAAGCCAAATCGTTAAAGGGAAGTCACAAGGAGAAGCACAATGGTAGCAGACCACGACTAATCCATCACAGAGAAAATAGGAATGTCGAAGACTACGGGAAAAACACTGGGTGACCTACCTATTCCTCAAACAAATAATGTGAAGAAGTTTCCAGATACAACCAATTATCCTCCAGTGGCCTCAAACAGTGTGCATGCATGCCAGTACCCATTGCAGAAATCAGTTATGTCGCTCCTAGTCTTTTTTTGCCACCCAGTTTGTTCCAGCACATGCATCAGTCAAGTTTCATCGCTAGTGGTAGTTTTAATGATTCAGTTCAAGACTCTTTTAGTTTAAAAGAAAAATAAGTGGTATTTTGTGTGTGATAAGAACCACTCTTTTGATTAGGTCAAGTGTGACTTATACATTTTTGTAATCCAATAGTGTTTTAGTCAAGTTAATAATTTGTTCTACAATTTTTAATGTAGATTTAAGTCTCATCCCCAGAGGGACGAGAGCCTCTACAACTATGATAAATATGCAATTTCTGTATGTTTTGAGGGTTCAAGTTTTGGGGAAAGGATAGCAATACATCAGACTAGTTGGACCCATTCTATGCATGGATTAAATCTCTCTACCTGGTGAATATACTCTTGATGACAGTGTTTCATTCAAATCTTCATGTGTTTTTATCTTATTTTGAATGCAGTTTTGATTTATGCAAAGTACATTTCATTTCCTTCGGCTATTGTATAACTTGTCTTTATTGATGCGCAACCTGTGAAAACAGATAATGCTTGGTGAAGATTTGTTTTTATTGCAACCTGTGGGAGAAATTGTGTTTTTGATACATGTTTAATGTCTTGAAATGATATTTTAAGTATTAAACTTCTTACAACAATTTATTCATTGAGTAATTTGTTGTTTCCCTTTGTTTTCTATTATTTCACTTGTATGTCATTAGTGTGCCACCAGCCAAGGAGGACCCTCATCCATATCATTTTTCCAACCCAACCATGCTCCTGTCTTGGTAAAACCAACCCTCTAACTGACCCAAAAAATCAAATTATCAAAGAATAATCATCCCAAAACTTGAGGTGGCCTATATTTTCCCTTTAGCAGCCAAGTGCAGACTTTAGGACCAACAATACCCTCATCCTAGTATTGTATATATGTGTATCCTCTTGAGGAATGTAGGCCTCCTCAAGTACTACAAGGAGGATACATCCCTGAAGGGGAATTCCACCCTTTTTGTGCAACTGATCTTTCGATGGGATGCCCATCAACAAGCATTTAGAGTTGGTCCTCATCAATTGTATCATCCCACTGAGGAGGATATTTATTTTATCATTGGGATATCTAGAAGAGGGGAGGATTTTCCCTAGTTTCCCGATGTCCCAATGGGTGTTGCAGTTGAGATTCATCTTGCCTACTCGCATAGGTATATTGCATGTGATATACCTTCTCTTGGTGATTTTCAGGTGGTTGGTGGATAGTTAAAGATCGCCTTGTTCGGTACAGATGACGTTAGGTGCCTCTCACTGTTACTATCGACCATTTCACACTTTATTGGTGATGGTCAACGCATTAGTTGCGCGCTTTTATATTGTGTTGATTCTTTGATACAGAGGCCACGACTTATTATGTGGTCTGCCATTTTATTGAGGTAGTTTTGTATAACACTGGATAGATGTCATGCTATGATAGATGGGATGGATAAATTCCCATTCGCTTCATAGTTATTTTGTTTGTTTTTTGAAAGGTTTCCAAAGACGAGACCTAGTTTTGTTTATCGCCCTTCTAGGTCGATAACCAAGGTGCGGATGCACATGTGGGGAGAGATGATTCCCAAGAGAGGCATGCTCGATTTTCCATCTAGGATTTCTAGGAAGGTACTTGATCTATTATCCAATGAGGAAAATCATGTTTTTGTGATGGTGTCATGCCCTTACGCAGAATGGATTGGTGAGGATGTCTCAACATACTCTTCACAGCGGATGAGCCACCAGATGATCGAGGTAATATTTAAATTAATCTTCTACTTTCATTTTATTGTCTTACTTAATTCGAATAAATTTTATTCTAGCATGTTCTTTGACGTATTTTATTAAATATTTTAATGAAATTGTCGACTAATCATTAACTTGTGTTATATTTTGCAGATGTTGGCACATTTGTTGGGGACATGCCTCCTCCCCCGCCACCTGATGCAGATGAGGAGATGGATGATTTTGTGGTGGGTCAAGATCCTCAACCACATATACCATCCGACATGCGGCATTGGCTAGATCTCATATATAGGATGGAGGTGTGTGACAGACTGAGTGCAGTTTTGGTTGGCGTGGGAGTCCTCCTTGTCCAAATGAGAGACATCAAGGCTGACCCTGATCTCTTACAACTCTGGATGGACTTTTCACATGATATGATGTCTCTTATGCGTCATATCGTTGGATTTTCCAGGTTACTTTTAGGGATGAGGGATGGAATGTCATCCATCACCGATGATGATGAGGGTGGTGATGATGATCATCAGGGTGGTGATGGCGACGCTTATTCTTTAGTACCTCCTCCTATTATTCCTCTAGGTGATGGCGGTGCTTCTTCTTTAATACCTCCTCCTCGTCCTCTGGGTGTTGATGTTGATAAGGTTGCAAGTGATCATGGAGATGTTGCAGATCAGGGTGGTGATATTGTAGATCAGGGTGGTGATGTTGCAAATCAGGGTGGTGATGTTGTAGATCAGGATGGTGATGTTGCAAATCAGGGTGGTGATGTTGATTAGGGTGATGATTGCACTTCTACTTCAGTACCTCCTTCTCCTCCTCCTCCTTCACCTCGCTCGGATGAGCAGGGTGCATCACCTATTCTTCTACAACATGCTTCGTCTGAGAGACTACGACTAGATATTTAGTTATAGCAATTATTTGTATTGTTGACCAGATATGTACATTATAGCAGTCATTTTACTTGTTCATATATATATATATATAACAATTTTTTTGTTCAAGTTGATGTACTTAATTTATATGTTGGTGTTGATGTTGATGTACTTAATTTATATGTTGATGTTGATTTTAGGTCATGTTAAATTATATTAATCTTCAACCTTATTTTGTATCACAATTTTACAAACTAAAATACCAAGTTTATCATGTTTTTGTAGCTAAGAGGTCTTGAAAAGTAAATAAGTTATAAAAAAGGGTAACAATATGTCTTATGTCTTATGTCCTAAGTTCACCTTCCTATAAGTGGACACATAACAATTACAATGTGGACAACTTTTGACTACATCAAAATTCATGTCTGTTACGATTTTGTCTAAATAAGATATGATGGTTATATTGTGGACAAACTTTGACCATATCAAATGGACCAAGTCTTCCTACGATTGTGCTCCAAATTATCCAAGTATCTCCTGAAGAATGGCACAATAATTTCATTATGGTCTATAAAGCATCCATTGCATAGATAGAACTAGAGAGCAAGACTCAATTCACAAGTCTTCATCTTATTGCACTCATCTTGTAATTTGATTTTTGAATCTCCCCATCAGACTATAAGTGCCCCTGGTGACTCATTATGTTGCATTCTACATCAGACTACATCTCTTCACACTCCACCACACCATTAGTCATGTTGGATGAAGGCGCCCTACATATTTTCATCTACTTAATCTTTCACACACTCCGTTGAAGTTCACTCTATCACTTGTCTCTTTATCAAAACATAATAGTGTTGTGGAATAAACATTTGTTGATTCATTTCATGATTGCAGACAAAGGAATTTTTCGCATTCCACTTCACGTCTGAAATGCATCGTAGGTTATCCTCCTATTATGTGCACACTCCTGGCATACTCAATCACTTATGTGATTTCTTTTACATCGTTGATCCCTTCGTCCTTCAATCCTTTTGTTGAACTTATGTTTTCAACCTTTCAAAAAACATTCTAGGTGTTCCATTTCATGTGGATCTGTAATAGTACAGTAGAAAGTATCCTTCCACAGACTTCCTCTGCAAGCCTTCCATACACTTCCTCTTCTTGTGCGCCAACTTTGCACCATACTATCTGTGCGCACTTCAATCCTTCCGCACACTTCCTCTGCTTGTGCGCCATGTTCACATCAATGAAAACATATGCTCAAGAATTCTATGCATTATTACTAATTCATTAATGAACACTCTTGTGATCTCCAGTGCTTGATAAGTATTCTTTATTGGAATAAAATGCACACTTTTAGTCTAAGTGTCTACTACTACAAAGGTAGAATCATGTCTTCTAAATTTCATAGGTAATCCTACTATAAAATCCATTGATATCACTTCCTAGTTCGACTCCACTATTGCATGTGATTACAATAATCCCGCTAGATGTCGATGCTCAACCTTCAATTGATAACACTCAAGACACCTAGCTACATAATTAACTATATCTATTTTTATTCTATTCCAAAAGAACAATCATTTCAAATCCATATTCATTTTCTTTACTCTTGGATGAGCCATATAAATTTATCTACGAGCTTCTCTTAAGATTAAATTTCATATCTCATCATTCAGTAGCATGTAAATTCTTCCACAAAACTATAGTAAACAGTCATCGTCCAAGATATATCCTTAATATTTCATAATTTTCATCACTTCATTTTCAAATTCCATCTTAAATTCCTTATACCATTCATATTCTATTTGTAATTTCAATATATTTTCTTGCAAATTCATCTTCAATGGTAAAATTGAGAAAAATATGTTGCGTCTGACTTAAAGCATCTACCACTCTATTTATTATTCCCTTATTGTATGATATATCAAAATCATATTCATGATTTTGATATATCATCATATATGAATATTCACTTAATGGTGATATATCAATATTCACTTCAACATATATTTAATCATATATATTGAACTCCATGATGATCCATGTTCAACTCAAATTTTCTTCCAACTAAGTATTGTCTCCAAATTCTTAATGCATGTACCATCGTCATAAGTTTGAAATCAAGCTTTACATAATTATCTTAATTTGTTCTAAACTTTTTAAATCCGCAGTAAATAACCCTACCTTTTTTGCATTAGTACTCCACCTAATCCTTCTTTTGAAGCATCCATATATATTGGAAAATCTTGATCCATATATGGCACCTTTAATATAGAAATTGTCATCAATAATTCTTTAAGTTCTTGAAATGCTTCTTCACATATCTCCATCTACACAAATTTCTTGTTCTTCTTTTGTAATTTATTAATAGGATTCATAATATTTGAAAAACCTTCTATAAACCTTTTATATTATCTGACCAAACCCATAAATCTACATACTTCATGTATATTAGTAGGTGCCAACCATTCCATAATTGCTTCTATATTTTATGAATCCACCACAAATCCTTCTCCTGAAATTACATGTCCCAATTAATGATTCTTCGATTCATAAACTAAAGACTTAGAGAGTACTTATGCTTTCTAAGACATTGTAATACTTTCCTTAAATGTTCTTCATGTTCATTCAATGTTTTTGAATATATTGGAATATCACCAAAAACACTTACATGAACTTGTTGAGATATTGTTGAAACACTCCATTCATTAAACTCATAAATATTCTAGGTGCATTTGTCAATTTGAAGGATACTACTACAAATTCATATTGACCAAAAAGCATCTTGAATGTTGTCTTAGGAATATCCACTTCTCTTATTCTTAAATTATCCCCACCATAAATCTATTTTAGAAAACACCTTATCTCCTTTCATCCGATCGAATAAATCATTGATTCTAGGAAATTGATATTGATTTATTATCATTACTTTGTTTAATTGTCGATAATCAATACAAATTCTCCATGATTTAGATTTTTTCTTTATAAATATCACTAGCACTCCCCATGGTGATATACTTAGATGAATAAATCCTAAATCCAAGATTTCCTAGAATTGCATTTGCAATTCTGACAACTCTAAAGTCACCATGTGGTAAGAAGCCTTTGTGATAGGTTCCATTCCTGATTTGAGTTCAATCATGATCTCCAAATATCTCTTAGGTGGTAATCTAAGTAATTCTTCTGGAGACACATCTAAGAATTCTGATAACACTAGATAATGTTCTATATTTATTTTATCCTCCTTCTTATTCATAGAAATTACAACATACAATTTACATCCTTTTCTCAAATTTTTCTTTAATTGCAATGTCGAAATGAGTCTCAATGATACTCCTCTATTAATCCATAATAACATTATTTCATGTCCTGGATCTTCTATAAAATGAATCTCCTTAGCTTTACAATCTAACATTGTATCATGATTCTCTAACCAATCCATACCTATTACTACATTATAGGATTCCAAAGTAGTTGAATACAACAATACTTGGGTTACACATACACCAAGGTTATTCTCATGATATTTAACTAAATTTCCTACTTCTTTCTTAACTCTAGAAGACATTTCTTCTTGGTCGAAATCTTCTTGATTAACTACCATCATTTTTTATCTTAATAATGCATTATTGGAAATGAAACCTTTTATTTCTCCTAGATATATTAATAATGAAAAGTTGATATAATTTATCTTATCCATTATCTTGAGTATAGTGGACCGATGTTTGGCTTGGCAGTTATTCACCATTGTATGGATCCTATGGGATTTAACTAGATCACCTATATTAGTTTGAATCGACTTCAAGCTAACTCCATTCTATGAACACAAACACTACCTTTTAAATTGTGGTCCTCTACATGTCCAACACCCTCTCTTAGTAGGTTTACTTTGACTCCGAGTCTAAGAAAAAGTAGTTCTACTAATTTGCAATGCCTCTTGAGTATGTTTCCCTGGTGTTCTATATGACAGTCTATGGTTTCGTATCAGACATACTTGAGTACTCATCACCTATCCCTATGGAACATCCTTGCATCCTACTATATGTATCAATGTACTTTCTAATTGTGATACCTATCTACATCCTCTTGAGCTTGAAGGTCTCAATGATCTAAATTGGCCACCACCCACAAGTTCTTCCTTAGCTATTATATCCCTTTGAACTTCCTCATGCAAAGTGTGGTGTATCAATATCCACACCTTAGATCTGATGCTATAGCTTATTCCATATACAAAAATTTTAACCTGCAACTTTTCTATGTTCAGGTGTGGTGAATACCTCAACAATTCCATAAATCTAGCCCCATATTCTGGCATTGACCCATTGTTCTGTCTTAATGAGTTGAACTCATTTACTTGTTTCTCAATAAAATCCTCTAAGACATAGAATTATCTAAAATTCTCCTCAAACAGTTCCCATGATATTTCAAATACATCCATCCCTAACTATTGCAATAAGGTTTTCCACCAAAGTAAATAAATTATCTTTAATTAGAAGATACTCATATGCATTTTAGGAGTCAAAGTGTAATCTTTAATTGTTAAACACATTGCCATGTTCTCCAACTAGGCTTTAGTTTCTTTTCCATCAGTAGAGCCCAAAAATTATGGAAACTTAATGTTTTCCAACTCTATAAGCATGGGTACTTGGAGGATTTTGTGATCCCCACACATGCATTGAAACTCCTCCATCTTCCCTTTTCAACTTTTTCTTCAATGCATATGACATTCTTTGGAACGAACGCATCATGGTTATCACATCTCTAGTAGGAACATGTCCTTGTTCTTGGTTGTGTTCCTCTTCTCTTGATGGAGAATGCAGAGGCATAGGTTGCAATAGAGGAAATGCACCCCGACATATGGATACCTTACTACTTCTTCCTATTCCATCCATGTATATCTGGTACAAATAAGTAGTTCAAATTTAATTAATTTTATTTTTCATATACTTTTAAATGAATAATAAATTTTAATGTGAAAAATAAGTAAATGGGTTCAAGGCTCTAGTGTATTGAACTTAGCTCTGATACCACATGTAACATCCATCCTGGTGTTAGCCTCTCAAAGTATACAATTTCATTAGTTGCATAAATTGCATCAAAGAAGGTTGAAAAAAATGTATCAAGTTACATATGCACTCATTTTTTTAATAAAGTAATTTAAATATTGTCATCTTTTTAATACTACTCACTCATTGACCACTTGTATAGATATCGATGTACATAGTATAATTGTCTACCGAAGTTAATAAACCAAACAAGTCATTATATTCTTTTATAAGTCAAAAGATATTTTTAAATTAATCATTTATAATTATATTGACAGTATCATTAATCAATACTAAATTAAATGTATTTTTTACAAAATCAAATTTAAGAATGAGTTTGGTGTGTGTGCATAATTTTATCATAAATTAGTTTTTTTTCCAAAGGAAAAAAGCCTAAATTGTATTAAGAAGATAAAATTTGCATTCTGAAGAATGCATGTGAATACATGCATTTTGTCCCAAAGATATTTAGCTTTCGCCAACGGTAACTGAAGTTATGTTTAAGTATAATTCCCCAAAAGAGTAAATCATACTACTAGTCTTTCTGAGAGAAAAATACATAAATCTAGAACTAGTATCTTGGAGAAAAAAAATATAAAATTGCCCATAGAAAATGGAGCTATGTTGATGCATGTATGTGTCTCAAGATGACCCAATCCAAAAAATATGATAATATGTTACTTGTCACGTGTATGTATTCAAAAAATATATACAAAAAGTGGAAAGTTGACTTTAAACATTGACGACTAGATGGTCCCTTTGTTCTATAAAGGGTTTGTGATAATGTTCTTGGCTCTACCCATTCAAGAGTTATAAGATCTACCATTTCCCATGAGCCATTTGAGTGCCCTGTTTAGATAAGGATTTTGTTGCTCCATTCCTTTCCCTATAGACATGGGTAAATGGTAGGGTTGTAAATACGTTTGAAATTAAAAAGACTTCTTCAAGGATAGATACAAGATTTATGTTGTGACACTTTTGTGTTTTCCTCAACCAATTGATGACCACCATTGAATCACCGAAAATTTGAAGGTTTGAGATCTCTTTTTCCCCAACAAAAGTGAGAAAGATATTTAAATCCATTAGTTATGCATAATTATTTGATCCCTGGCCTAGACCCCACTTTATCTTTTAGAAATGTGTTTGGAAGAGATGTCAGACCCCCCCTCCCCCACAATGTTCATCGTTGTCTTGGAAAGCACCATCAAAAAAATCCCAAGGTATTGATAAATCTATTTTTTCTTCCACTATCTGCCTTAGGGGAGGAATAACTTTCGCTTGTGGAAAGTGTGCTAAGATAGCTAGGCTTTTTGCTTCTATTACATCAGGTAGTGATGCCTTTTCCTTGAATATAGCCACATTTATGGCAAGCCATATTCCCCAAAGAATGAGAAGGGGGAGTGACTTGATGTTTTTGATCCTATGGTTCTGTACACAATACTTCCAACCTTCTTCAATGGAAATCCCATGCCGGTTGCAATTTTGACCCAAAACAACTGAGACAATATGCCAGGTTTGAATTGAAAAAGGGTATCCCAAAAAAATATGTAGAGATATTTCCTCATCCCCCTTACAAAGGGGACGCCAACCTGGCCCTTCCAAACCCCTGAGTTTCATCATATCCCATGTAGGGACCTTTTTCCTGAAGAGGCACCACATAAATAGTCTATCCTTAAGAGGGAATTTGGCCTTCCAAATCCCCTTCCACCACCATTCAGGGACTTGTTGCTGGAGGATAGTCATTAGGAAAGAATAGCCCTCTTTTGGAGAATATACCCCAACAGGACTGAGTTGCCAAAGAAGTTCATCCTCCTGATCATTAATTTTGATGTGGCTTATCTTGAGGGCCTGGATATAATCGTTCCAAGGAACTGTAAAGTGTTCTTCCAAATGCAGGGCTTTTTCATCTTTCCAACCTTGACTCCGGATCGATTTTTTTTTATCATCCACTATCTGGTTTAGATGAAAAAAACCTCTCTCATGTAGTTTGACTATTAGGTTCTAGGGGAGTAAGTGTTGACCATTGTTTCCCACCCATGGATCCCTACCGAGTCTAAGTGAGTTCCCTTTGCCTACCTTCCATGCTTTCCCTTGACTGATTATACCAAAAGATTTTACCAGAGCTTTCCACATGATGGAGCCATTTTGATGATTTTTTTTCCAATCTTCTTATCCAATCCACCACTAAATCTGGATTGATATATTTTTGAAAAACCACCTTTGACCAGAGATTGTTGGAAGATATAAGTCTCCACCCTATCTTAGCAGCAAGGGTAGTGGAGAAACTGTGAATATTTTTTAGGCCCCATCCCCCCAGAAGCTTTGGTAGTGCTAGAGATTCCCATTTGATCCATGGTATCACAAAATTGTCCTTCTGTCCTCCCCATAGAAGTTTGAATCATAATTTCCTTATTTTCTCTAAGGCTCATTTTGGGATCCATGCCATATATAAATAGTAGATTGGAATCGCTTCAAGGACTTATTTAATCATGATCAATCTTCCTTCTCTAGATAACCCCCTGAAGCTCCATGATTTTAGTCTTTTTTCAAGTTTTGCTAGTAGCCAATTCAAGTCCGCTTTGGTGTAGAAATTTAGTTTTAGATGAAAACCCAGGTACTTTAAACCTTCATCAAGTGGATCTTCCAGTTATGGAAAAAGACCTTTGTAAAATTGAACTTCTTATGGTTCCATTATATGAGTAGATAATGTGGATTTTTTTCTATTTATTAGCATGCTAGTAGCCCTGCTGAAAAGGTCTAATATGGAGCACAATCTTTCAACATATTCCCTTAGACCACTGTAGAAGATTAGTACATCATCAACAAACAAAAAGTGAGTGAGGGAAATAATATGGGTAAAAGGATGACCAATAAAGGATGTGTTAAATTTTATTTTGTATTAATTAAATAATACTAATCCTACCAATACACAAGTACTCATACCATACCATGATGATTTGAGTATTTAATTTAGTTATATACAAGATGCATCGATTCAAGTTAAACATTGTCGCTTGGCTCTTAGTCAACAATTGAATTGTTGAAAAAATATATGGAAAATGCAATATAAACATAGAAGCACTAAATCAATTATATATATATATATATATATATATATATATATATATATAAAATAGTTTTCCCTTTTGTATTAATCAAATAATACTAATCCTACCAATACACAAGTACTCATACCATACCATGACGATTTGGTTTTTTAATTTAGTTATATCCAAGAGGCATCGATTCAAGTTAAACAGTGTCGCTTGGCTCTTAGTCAACAATTGGATTGTTGAAAGAATATATGGAAAATGCAATATAAACATAGAAGCACTAAATCAATTCAATCTCAAATTGGCAGTTTCAATTTCAAATTATATAATTTGATATAATTACAAAATGTAGGTAGAGTCTACCTGCAACACTCTTTTATTTTTTCAACTATAGAATTTATATTAATTACAAGTTGTTGGAAGATTCCACTTGTATCATACTCTTTTGTTTATCAACTATAGAATTAAAATTAATTACAGAGTGTCGGAAGAGTTAGATCAAGTTCACCCTACACCCATTCGATGTCAAATTCCTTTGCATTGAGCCTACTGTAAAGCTAATACCCTTGACCAATAGTATTTCCGCCACTCCCGATCGGTTATATCACTTCTCCCATTGTTCCCCACGCTCCATACCCCACTTCCCCCCTCTTATATGAGGTGAAGGGCCCGGGCCAGGGCCAGGGCCAGGAGCGCATGGTGGGGTAGGAACATCCCATCGGCTAGGAAATATTGGGCCTGACCAAAGAGTCTTATGTCCTTCGGTTCACAGGACGTTTTGACTGAAATAACTTTTTGCGCAATTCATGTGTTTCTGTTTCTATGACCAACAATTGTTTATGTATCTCCATTTCAGACTATTTTGTAGACTTTTTATCAATATGAGGTGATCGTAGCATTGTATATAAGACTCATTCTTCATGCGATCCAATCTTGCTTGTGCAATGCCCTAAATTGTTTCCCAATAATTTATTTCCATCAGATTTCATCACTATGTGTATCTTGGTGGTCGTTCCTTTTGGTGGTGGTTCTTTCTGGTTCTGAATTGTGCCATTACGTGGTGATGCATTGGCATGCATAATGGTGAGTGCATCATTCTCGCCATCATTTTCCCTATGGTAATGATGAATGCGAATGGGGAAGGTTCAATTGCTTGCATTGATCAAAACATTTGCGACAGGTCCTAGCAAGCATTAGCATAAGCTCATTGACACTAGCTCTAGGATAATGCAACTAATACCCATAAATATTAGTGGTCCCATACTCAAATGCTTGTGGGCCCTGATACATAGTGGGTGAAATGTTAACGCAATTCTTATAAGTTGGCTGTCACAGGAAGAGAAAAATAAACTTGGAGATCGATTAGAATTTTTTGTTTTTGTTTCTGCCCAACAAGTGTAACATGTTTCAACACAACATGTGTTAGGTGGAATTGGAAGCTCTAACAGTAACCCATCAAAAGGATAAAAGCTACGAGCGGTATCCTGACACAAGTTTCATGGAAAAAGACAATTGTTATTTGCAGGTGGAAAAAGACGAGTTGTAAAAGCAATGGCACAAGTTCAACCTCGTGCAAAGAAGCCTTCAGATCCTCGGAACTATTTCTCACCATATTATCAGAATAATCATCGTTGATGTTGCTGGGTTTGAATCTCTTGCTCGGAAAACAGGAAAAATCCTTCGATCTTTACTTGCTCCGACCGCCATTTTAGAGATGAAATGCCATTGAAATTCCCTTTCGCATCTTCCTGACATTTACCTAACATGCAGGTTCCATTCTTTATATTATTTTTCTTCATGGCATAGCATTACGCTTGTTTGAATTTTAAATCATCTTAACTTAATCTGAGTTTTGTTAAGCCAACCAGTCTTGTTTATGGGTGAGGTTGATATAGTGTTATATTTTTATGGAGTGTATTTATATCAATTGATGGGCCAATTCTGCGCATAGAGTGAGTAGAGTTTGCATTTGAATCTTGATATGATATAATTTATGTGAACTTTTCTACCATTATATGTTACAGGAGTTTTCCAGCTACCTTCAAAGAGCTAACTAAGGGTTCCCAATGTGCTCAATATGTAGAATATGTTGGCACTATGAAAGGGATTCAAATATTTCTTCGATCTGACTTCCTACCTTCTTGTCTTTCTCGCCCGAGTGAGCAGACTAGCCTAATCGTTCTCTAAATATTGTGGCATGCAGCAAATGCAAGGGACAATGCGATTGCTAACCCTAAGGCCAACTTGCAGAGTAACAATAGTAACTAGCCTTTTTGTCACGATCCCTGGGACTGGAACTGCGTACGACGCCACCGCTTCTCAGAATGTCTTGTATAAATAGGCTTCCATTTAGGGATCACAGGGTGAGGTTCTCTTCGTGGAGAATGGCATCGCTCACACAATTATGAGCTCCTTCAGTTACAAAGAGAATAATGTATTCCTTTTTCTCTACTCTTATGCTGTGAAATATTCTTCCTATGTTGTGCGTGCTCATGTCGGACATTAAAATCCCCTTTCCATTGGCGATTATCGAATTTACTGTGTCGATTAACTCGTCTGCAAAAATTCAGTGGAATGAAATTAGGTCATGAGATGATCAACTGTATCACTTCAGAAAATAATATAAGTACCTATGAAGGGACCAACATGGGCATCCATTTTCATTGTCATTCAAGCATTGTGGATCTCGGAACTGAAGGTCAGATTCCTCGTTTCCATTTCGCCATTGTTTCATTATTTTTCCGGATTTGTGCATTCTATCTTTAAATGCTCCTTTCAAGATTCATCTGAAAATAAGAGGAGAAATTGACTGGATGTAGGTGAGATTTCAAATTCTCCTTTCAATATTCATCTAAAAACAAGAGGATAAATGGACTTACTGTAGGTGAGATTTCAGCTTTCCTAAAGGGTTTTCCAAGTACAAAATGCAATTTTAAGTATAAAAAAATGAATGAATTTTTTTAATGAATTTTGTTAACTTGCATACCAGATGTTGAAGTAACTTAGACCCATTAGTATATCTATCTATGTTAACTTAGAATATATATCTCTGGTAACTTATAATATATACCTCTGTCTTTGCATGTGTAGTCTTCCATCAAAGTTGTGGCTCCAAACTTCCATCAGAGCTCCAGTCACACAACTCAAGCAAGGAACATGACATAGTTTCTTGGAGATTCAACTCCAGAGTAGGTAAAGAAGAACCAACACGTTTGCAGGCTCGTGTACGTTTGCATGTCCGCTAGGTGGAAGCAGTAGATCAATTCACCATGGAATAAACTCATTATGGACTATGCAGTGCAACAAAGATTCAATCTTAACATTTAATGTTAAGAAGTAATGCTAGAATCATTTATAGCATTACTTCGTAGGACAAAAATCACTATGCAAATGCATGCTTTAAAGTAAGATAAACTATGCTATATTTTCCCTCATCCTCAGAAAGAGGCCAAATAAGAAGTCCAATTCAAATCTTAGGTTAAACTACTTGAATTTCAACTAGCGTTATATGAATTTCCAAACACTTTGGTTAAAACATTGGAAATTTATTAGTATTTATGTCAAATTAATAGCAAAAGAAAAAATCGATTACTAATACTCCCTACCAGCGCGAATGGTAGGGAATAATAATTTTCAACTAACAATTATATTATTAGATCCAATAGAAATGATTTCAACTAACAATTATACAACACCGATTCCAAAAGAAATAATTTTCAACTAACAATATAATTGTTAGAGCCAGCGTATTATATAGTATAGTATCCAATAGAAATGATTTCGATTTATAAATATAAATATTCAATCAACACAATATTCCATGGATTTACAAATCGTGGGAATGAGTCTATTCAACTCTTCTTTATTATGTACAATATTTAATTTGAGAACAACACAATATGGTGAGAGTTTTCTGACTTGGGAAATGAGTCTATTAGACTCATTTATATTCCATATGATTTCACTATACAATAATAAACATCATACAATTTATGATTTCACTATACAATAGTGAACATCGATTGCAGATTTGATTGATAAAATATTTATTTATTTTTTAAAACAAATAAATATAAATACAAGAATTAAAACTAAAACTATAGAAAAATATTTACAAGATCAAGTATAAATTCCATTGCCAACATAGAAATCAATTTATAATTTGACTAATTAACAAAGAGATATTCATAAAGTATAATTTACAAGATTTGACAAATAATGGTTCTTCAATTTGTTGATTCTTTGAATTGTGAGCATGAATCCTACCTTTACCTAAACTTACCAATATTTAGATATTTTGTCAGTTGAAAATCCTACCAACTCTAATGGTACTCTTTTTTCCCAAGGACTCCCAAACTACAATGGGGTTGTATGAATGGTACAAACTACCAAAATGATAAGAGAGTGAAGCTACTAAGCTTGATAGGAATTCCCCACCTCAACAACACTTTCTAATAAACCAAACTCTTCAACTATCACTGATAAAAAAAATTAGTATTATGACATCCATCTAGAATGAGGATGCAAAACGTATGAGCCCTATAGCTCAAGCCCTCATTTTATAGGCTTTGTGGCTCAAACCACTTGTCCATCCCATGCAAAAATGTAATTTTATATTTTACTAATTACCTATTATTCACCCACACAAGTGTCACTCACATGCACAAATAATTCCTTGTTTAAAAATATAAAATAGTGATTAATCCTCATCCAACTACTACACCTCCTATTTTTACTCCTAGATGTTCTCTTGATCTCCTTCTATTTTCTTATTTGAGTGGGTTAGTTACTACTCTTGTTAATTATTAACTATTTTTAATATCTCTCAAGCCCACTTTTATTTTTTGATACTTCTATTTGAATTTGAATTTCTTGTTCCTCTTTCTTCTCCTTGATTTGTGGGTGCACTAGTAATTAGTTTTTAATTAATTAAAATTACTTTCTTTTCCATTTCATGCACATTCTAGAATATATTTATTTTTCTAATGGTTCTTAATTAAACTATTTTATTTCTCTTAGTTATGAAATATAATGACCTACATGCTCAATAAATCAATCAACCACGCATATTAATGTTTCCCAAACTAAATAACATGCCTATACTTAATCAACCATCATTTCACATGCTTAATAAACCATATTTTAATGTCTCGAGTTCATAGCTCAGGTGGTTGGGTATCATGTTTGTTATCCTCCCCAACTAGGTTCAATTCCCTCAAAGTGAACATGTAGGCTCATTGTGATAAGGCTAGAAGGGTAAGCAACCCCTGGGATAGAGGTCCACTCCAGTGGGATTCAAGATGTCTCGGCCCTTGCTAAGTCACAATTTATTGGTATATCCAGCTTGCAGGCTGTTGGATATGCTCTTGGGTTATAGTGGCATCCAATAGAATTGATCTCAAGCCTAGACCAAATCAAACCCACCAATTATTACCGATTCCCATGGTTAATGTTTTTTTTTAAATTAAATGATATTTCATGTATACTTAACAACTATAATTGATACCAAGGGTGCCATGTTTCTCCATGCCCTTCAAGAGTTAGCTTTTAGTAAGTACCAAGGGTGGCATGTTCATGCATTCCCTTCAAGAATCCAACTTTATTTGGTGGAGGAAATGGTGCAACTGTTAAGACCACATTAACTAAATTGTGTTACTACCTTGTTAAGAGAATAATAATGACTAAGGAATAAGGATAGCAATTTATTATACACCCCTCAACTAAATATCATGAATGACCGAATCTATGACCTACCATCACATCACTGTGCAACCTCTAAGTAAAATAATCATGATCTTTTCAACCCGAGTCATGGAAAATGAGTACTAGTAGGTGGAAATAGGAATGATGTTCCTCCTCTCCCGGGGATACCCTGTACACTTCCATACAACCCAATTAGCCATGTGTGGATTAATTCGAAATTATATTCCACATGCCTACACACACTAAAATCAACGCAACAAATTGTTCCACGATCATAAATTAAAGCATGTCATTAATCACTTAACATATTATAATACCCTAACTCAATCTAGAGTCCATACAATGTTGACACAATCCCACATCAATGTACAGTTGTTGCTTCTCTATGACACTAGGAAAACCATTGGTAGCATATGAAAATAATTGCATCTAAAATATATTCATTTCAATTTACCATAGCCATATGAAACAATAACGTTAATTACATCATATCAATGTATATTTTATCCATCTATGTTTCGCACAAATATTTAAATAAAATTCACTCAAATTTTCCATTAGGTCTCTTAGCGCCGCCATTTTTCTTCCAGTTAGAGTCAGTTTTTCGGTCGAGTTATATCCCATGTGTCAAAGCACGTGAATTCAGGTATGTAGAAGTGAAGGGGTCGAAGTTAGCAAGTGGTTGGTTGGACCTTGGAAGTGGGAAGGGATGTTAGAAATCGAAATGTATGTAAAGGGTACTGGTATGTCATTCCCAGAAAGTTGGGTCATGTCAAAGTTGGTCTCTCCATGCCCCAGGTCGAGTCAAGTAGTTAATAGAGGTCGCATCGATAGGTTTTGTAACTATTATCAGATCATCATGGAGGACGGAGGAATGAAAAATCGCGGTGTTTCTAATCAAGTATTCCCTGCAACCCTTATCGCTTGTACTCTACACGTAGGGATGTGTTATGGAAAACCTGCAACCCGATTCGAAACATCCAGTCTCCATGAGTTCATTGTTCCTTGGCAGGATTCCTCCTTCCGCTTGTTTTTTTATAAATAACAGAGATCCTGCACCCAAGTTATTCGTGAAATCAGTTTCAAGCTCTGTATGTAAGTTTTATCGTATGCCAAGGTCGATCAGATTCTCCATCTTGGGAATCCGCCCGACATACTGCGCGCAAGACAGATACCGATTGTGCCATGGAGACCTCTCAGAACATGAATAAGGGTACACGTAGTGGCAAGATCGCCAGACTCGAGCCCCATAGTGATTAGGATTCATTGTCTCTCAGAACAGGCATCCCCAAAGATAAAAGGGGGATTTTTCCTTTACCAACGGGAAAGATGAAATTGCACCGCACAGAAATTGGAGTGGAAGGAACCGTACAGCAAGGGGGGACAGTGGAACTCATGTCTCCCCAATAGTAGATACCTCGGATAAGTGGCAGACCAAGGAAGAACAAGGAAGGCGGGGAAACTCGAATCTCAGATGAGCTGCGTGCACGACCAATTGATGAACAATTACTTATGTGTGTCATCCCCCTAGAGCCTTTGGAAAGTGTTAGCTGAGGAAGTGGGAGTAGAACGAGGAGGATGGATGCCACAAGATCAAATGATCAGGAGACATCTCAGTAGTTGAATCAAGAGAAGCTAGCCATTGTCGAGTTGTACCAAGAAAACATGGAGCTGAGACAACAGCTGGCGACAAATATCATGGAAGCATTAGCAGCACAGGGTCGCGAAGGGAATGTGACGTGGCTCAAGAGACAGCTCCGAGAGGCATGGGATACAATTGTATATCTGTGTGAAGCTCAGCGGCTGGCGGAATAAAGGGATGCCAAACACTCCAGAGAATGTGAAACGACCGAAGAGATAGCCCACGCAACTCTCGCTAGCGAGTAGAAGAAACAAGATTAGTCGAGTTTGTTCCTGTAGTCGCAAACATACGACAAATCTTGATAATTTTGAAGGGTACCATTGCCTAAGACATTTTCCATTTTAACAATGGTCGCAATTTTCTATAGCCACTTTCCTCACACACTTCCCCCAGCAAATGAGCGTGCAACAGAAAAACAAAGTCGTTACAACAGACAGCGGGACTCTGATAGACACCTGTCCACCCAGATACCTGGTCGACAACCAAATCCCCATGGTGGATTGCAACAATCATGATGTAGCCAGATGTGCCTTTTTGTCTATTTTTGGAAAACGTCATGTGAAGAGTTTTGTAATGCAAAACAGTTAGTTCTCGAGTCTATAGAGATAGCAGTTACAAGGGTAAGGCAGCCCAAGTGGCGCCCTCGTTTATATATTTGATTTTTTCGATGTAAGCCAAGTTGGTTGGAAAATTTAGTATAGACAATAGCTATTGTATGAAATTTGAGTTCGACCAAAACTTAATGCAAAAATTCCTATAGCTTTGATGAAAATATTCTAATTATAGCAGTCATATGTATTGTGCCTCTTTTCTTTGCGTACGTGCTTCCTGTCATCTTTATTCATATCTTTTTTTGTCTATTTCGGAACGAATTTTTGAACCTGTGGATTCGCTGCATAGAGCCCCTTGTTCATGCCACTTAGACAAAACATTTTCTTCTAAAATTTAACTGTGAATTCACCCACAGTGGTGCTCCGAGTTACTTCCTGTGTTTTTCTCCCCGCCATACATTAGGATTTTGCACTGAAGATTATTTCTTGCTTAGCCTTATCCTCTCAAGTTCAGTCATCGAGTCATTTGTTTTTGTTTCCTTCCTTGAATCGACTCCATAGCCCAAGTCTTACTTGCTTGCACCAATATAACCAGAATCCATTATCTCAAGGTGTTAAATCTAGCCACAGTTTTAAATCCATATCCCATGTGGAGACAGAGTCTCCTGAGAGAGACCTCTCCAGGTCCGAAAGGCTAGTTTCGGGCCTCAAAGTTGGTTGAAATAGTTACCTCTATCATTTGTCTATCAGTAGAACAGATTTACAAAGTGCTAACAAGTTCAATTAAATCCAATCAAAATAGTCAAAAATTTTGACTTTCATCATAATAAAACATGTCAATAAAGTAGGTCATTTTATAAACAAAACTCCCTTAAATAATAAATTTCAATGTGTTAAACTAGTGAAAACTAATGAGGCGTTACAAATACATTTATACTGAAAACTTACAATCCCACATTAGTTGAGAGAATCGGTCCACATTAACATCAAATCTTGAGTATACCATTATTTTTGTGCTAGTGGGGGAATCCACAAGGGAGTGATGCCTCCTACTAACATAATGGTTGATTGTGTGTGGAGTGAATATCCCTACTACTCTACCTTCCCCTCTTATTTATGCCACAAAAAATAAAAATATTTGACTATTAGTATTCCTTTCACATGCTTTCCTAAATTTCGATTAAATAAGATGGGCAAGCCTGATTACTCTCAAAAATAATTCCAGACATTATCTTTCTACAAGAAACACTAGTAGTCAAGGAAAATACTAGACTCTTCATGTATTCTCTATGTCCTCAGTGGATAATTTGTGTTGTCAGTTCAGTAGGGAATTCCGGGGGACTTCTGGTGACATGGGATCCAAAAAAATTTGATTTAGTCCCCTTCTTAAGTTGTGGCGACATTTTTTTGATAGGTACACCCAAAGCAGATAATAAAACAATCTCTTTTAAATGTCTATGGCCAATGTACAGATCAAAATCTATTATGGGAAAAGGTGGATGGTAGGGGATTGTTAGCTCATAGAGATTTGATCGTAGTTGGGGATCTAAATTTTACAGTTAGTGCAGGGGAGGTATGGGGTGAATCGACTCATTTGGACCCGTTGGTGGCTTATTTTAAAGATATCTTCATAAAAAATCAACGTGTTGACATTCTTCCAGCTAATGTGGTTCCTACATGGTGCAATGATAGGATTCGCCAGGATGAAATCTCAAAGAGACTTGACATGGTTTATGTCTCAAAGGACCTCATTTTCATGACTGTAAGATATAGGTCCTCGGTATCTTATCCTTATGTTTCCGATCATGCTCCAGTCCTTCTACAATTGGGTTTTAACATAAATATTGTTGCACATCCTTTTAAACTAAACCCATCATGGCTGCGAGACGACACATTTGCTTTGATAGTCCAGGAAGTGTGGAATGATCATATATTCTTACAGGAAGCTGGGGAAAAGAGGAGATTAGTTGGGAAGATAAAACAACTTAAGCTTCGGATTAAGACCTGGGAAAAAGAAAAAAAGCTACAGGGTCAATTAACATTTGAAAAGATTGAGGAGGATCTAGATTTTCATTATAAGAATAAGTCAAAAGGATTGACAAGGACAGAGTTAGATCTTTTTCTTAAGACTTTAGAGTCCGAGCACGATAAACATCTCTCACCAGAAGAGGAACTGTGGAGTTAGAGGAGCAGGGCAATTTGGATACAAAGCAGCGACAAGAAAAAGAAAAAATCATCGATTTGCAAGTCATAAACGGAACAACAAACACATTTTAGAGATAAAGGATGAAAATGGTATGGTTCACATAGGTCAGGAGGCTCTGAAGAAAGAATCTACCATATTTTTCAACAATTTCTTTCAGGACACAGGACAAAACACCATTGAGGATCGGGTGGCTACTGTAAGGCTCTACCCTCGACTAGTCACTGAAGAGGAAGTTATTTATCTTAAAAAACCCTGCACCAGAGAGGAAATTATTGAGGTTCTAAAAGGATTTACCAAGGACAAGAGTCCAGGGCCCGATGGGTGGACGGTTGAATTTTTCATACATTTCTTTGATTTGGTTGGGGAGGATTTGTTGGAATCAGTTGAAGAATCAAGGAAACGTGGTAAGGTCATCAAATCTCTCAATTTGACTTTCATAACATTAATTCTGAAAGTTAATAATCCCACCTCCTTTGGCGATTTTAGACTGACTGCACTGTGCAATTTGTGTTACAAAATTATCATAAAACTCATAGCGATAGGGATTAGACCCATCCTCTCTCGATCGTTATCTGCGGAACAACTGGGATTCCTAAAAGGAAGACAAATTCTAGATGCAATTGGCACAACTTAGGAGTGTTTACACAGTATAAAGGTAAAAAAGTTACAAGCTATGATTTTGAAGCTAGATTTTAAAAAGGCATATGACTGCATAAACTGGGATTTCTTATGTTTAACAATTTTACAATCTGGTTTTGTACTTCCCACTACCAACTGGATTATGATTTGTGTGAACTCTACTACATATCCTATTCTGATAAATGGGGATTCAACAAATCTCTTTCAGAGCAACAGAGGCCTAAGATAGGGTTGTCCACTTTTTCCCCTCTTGTTCATTCTAGTGATGGAAGGACTCATCCTATCTCTAAAAGAAGGCCAAGCCGAAGGGAAGCTAATCGGGATAAAGGTATGCAGATTAATCAAGATTCTCCACCTTCTCTTCATGGATGATGTCCTCATAATGACAAAGGAATCGATTGAAGAGTTGAAGGATATTGAAAAAATACTTTGTGTTTTTTGTGGTGCGTCAAGTCTGTTGATAAATCATCAAAAATATACTTTCCACCATTATGGGGTTCAGTAGGAGATATTAGAATCCATCAAGGAAATATACCATTACAACTTCATTGAACTTTCTGAAGGGTTCAAATACTTGGGATTTTTCTTAAAAACTGATAACTATAAGGCAGAGAACTGGTACTGGCTCATTAATAAATTTGAAAAAATGATAAATCTTTGGTGCAATCATTGGCTATCCCTAGGTGGACGTTGTGTTCTCATAAAATTTGTTCTAGAGAGCCATTCTTTCTATTAGATGGCTTTGGAAATAATTCTGACTTGGATACTCAACCAGATTAGACAATTGGTCTTCTCCTTCATGTGGTCAGGTAGTAAGTTAAAACAAAATTTTCACATGTGCAGTTGGGAGACTATTGCAAGATCCAAAAATTGTGGAGGTTGGGGATTGCGGAACATACATTTGTTCTACAGGGCGTTGTCGACAAACACACTATGGAGAGTCTTGATGAATAATGGCATTTGGAACCATGTCATTAAGGACAAATACCTCCCATATGGATCAATGACTACATGGCTAAGATTGACAACTACTTATTCAACACTGGCTTCTCAGACCTGGAGAAATCTTCTCAAATCACTTAATCTTGGGTTACATTGGTTATGTTGGAATCCTAGCTCTAGTCACTCTATTTTACTTGGTAGGGACATGATCTGGGGCCTGGGAAAGGCTTCTATTTTTACACAAGAACTTGTTGCCTCACTTAATCAAAGAAATATCCATTATCTATATTAGGCCAGCAGAGTTTTGTGATCGAGAACGATCTGCTCTACCTTGTTAGAAAGTGGCGAGTTGGGCCTAGATGGCGATCAATCAATTCAATGGAACATGTTCAGAATATCCCTGATTGGATCTGGTGTACAACTTACCGACAGACCCGATGAACTGAAGTGGACTGGAGGAGACAACTCAGGCATTCTCACAGTAAAAAACGTCTACTCTGCTATAGCCGCAAAACTATGGAAAAATACTATCAGAGGATGGAGTAAGAAACTAAGGCTATAGGATTGTGCACTAAAAATAAAACTCTTTCTATGACTCTCTGTGGAAAATAAAATTCTCACATGGAATAATCTCCAATGTAAAGGTTAGACTAGGCCTAGTTACTGCCATCTATGCAAAAGCAACTGGGAGTCGGTAAAACACCTACTGGTAAACTGTCCATTTACTATTGAAGTCTAGGTTAGAATTAAAAAATCTCTAAATCTCTCATCTAGATGGCAAGGATTATATGTGAATGAATGCTTTGAAAACTGGAATAACCATAATTGTTTGTATCCCACATTGCCTCCCTTTGTCAGTTGGTATGTTTGGTTAGAATGAAATAAGGCCATCTTTGATTCTGGGAACCCCTCTATCCAAAAGGTGGTTTTTCAAATGCTAGGTGTTGTTGGCAGCTCCACAAAAAAGGTAAAATCATAACACTTCATAGCCACAAAGTCTATACCAAAAGATCATATAACAAACGGGTGGTTTGATGGGGTTGCTCAACAAAATGGTCTACAAAGTGGTGTTGGCAGGGTGTTAAAGATCAATGAATGTTCGACATACAAATGGACTTTAAACTGTGGACAAGGTACAAATACCAGGGAAGAAATCATGGGGCTATGGGCTACATTAACATTGGCATATCAGCTAAATATCATCGATTTAGAATTTTTTGGTGACTCAAGAATAGTCATAGATTGGCTAAACATTAAAGGATCTTTGCAGGTAGTTGCACTAGACTGCTGGAAGGAAAGGATTATAGACCTCATCAAATCCTTCAGCTCTATCACGTTTTCCCATATCTACAGAGTTAGTAATAAAGAGGCAGACTGGTTATCAAAACATGCCCTACAAAAGAAACCAAGGAAGATAGCATACAACATATGGGAAGATGGAAATGAGGGCCCTACATTATTCCTAAATCTATATTAGTTGACCACAGGGGAAGCCACCCTCTCATTTTTGTATGGCTAATTCTCTTTTTGCGGTCATAGACTGAGTACCTTATGTCTTTTAGTGTATACTCACCTCGGGGTGACCATGTGGATGGTGATTGTAAAGATGGGATATATATGTACACGTTGTAGTAGCTTGGGAGCGGGTTTTCTTTATCTTTATCCATACTATCATGTTTTTTCTGATGTAACAACCATCTTGAGCACAGTTATATAATATAAATATAACAATAAATTTTATGTGGAAAAATGTGTATCTTGGAATTGTATCTACCATATAAATACCTCTTATACAACATTAAAATATCTCTAACATCACATGTAGCTAGTTGTACATGACAAGGATGCAATATTAACATTGGTGTTGGCATACTGAGATGCATGGAAAGCAAAATGAATTGGTTACATCTAAGTTTTATCCATAAGCATAATTGGAAGTTGATTGATCGTTGCTCCCGAAAGTTGGATGAATGTGTGAGAACTAAGTATTAGTTTGTGATATATTAAGAATAATATATTTCTTTACATATCATAATGTACATGATATAAGAAGAATAATATCTTTCTTCATTAATAATTCTATGGAATATGTTGATTTTGACAACTAGACATTAGAAAGAAAAAAAGGTTGCAAAACTGAAAGATCGACAAGTGTTTTTAATTTTATTTTTGGTATTAGTTGATTTGATTTCTAAATATTAAATTTTCTATATGTGTTTTGGTGGTCCTCGACGCTCACCCTATGGGAATAATATATGAAGAACATGTTGGTTAATGGGTTCACGATATTATGATTATTTATGAAGGTAATGAGAGTTGGTACAATGCTTTGATACATTTTAGCATGTTTTTTATTTATGCATCATAAGGGGTTATTAATGCTTTATATTTTTTTCAAGGAAAATTTTATGGAGAAACCTATGGGATGCTTCCCCATATTTTTGGATGATATCCCTAGTAAATTCATATATGTAGACTAGTATATGTCTCACCCAATGAGATTCAAACTATGTATCTGTTGTCATGGAACTAGTGAAATTCTAACAACATTGGTGACAAATGTTGAGCTAATCCTTAGGCTTCTACCGTTGCTTTATATTTTAGTTAATGTTGCAAACCCATGTGATGCTTCCCCATATTTATGGATGGCATCCTTAGTAAATTCATTGATGTAGACTAGTATATGTCTCACCCAATAAGATTCAAACTATGTATCTAATTCCATGGAATTAGCGAAATTCCAACAACATTGATGACAAATGTTGAGCCAATACCTAGGCTTCTACCATTGCTTTATATTTTAGTTAGTGTTGAAAAGTTTTTGAATGGAAATTATTTTAATAATACACTTTTTTGAAAACAATAATAGTGTGGATGCAATATTTAATCTAAACTATGTGAATGTGGCCAATAGTCCATAAAAAAAAAGGCAGAAAATATATGTGCTTTATGAATTGCAAATTAAGAAAAAGGTAATTTTTTTGGTGGAAATCCAAAATCAGATATTTTTCTCAACATGGGAAAAAAATAATGAAATATCTTCTTGTTTCAAAGAATTGTTGACTATTTACCGTTAAAATTTAAGGAAGATAAGGCAATCAATTGTTGAATGACAAAAAGTTCTTCAACATCTAATTAAAACTTCAAAGAAGGATAAGATTGAATTTTCATAACTCATCAAAAAAATCATTAAGTGAGTTATTTTTCTTCAATTCTTGTTGTGTGTGATCATGATAGTTGGAGGTTATTAGTATGCATTATAGGCTCCCATCATAAAAAAATTATTGGAATTTTATAGGTGAGTGTTTAATTGACTATATAAAAAAAAAAAAACTTTTTATTTTGTATAAATTGCACTTTTACACTGTCATATACCACATATTTGCATTACTTACTAGGATTACACTTATCCTAGTGCTAGTCTTGGGGAAACATTTTTTAAGTTCAACGTTTCCTTTGAAGTAATATACCACATATTTGCATTACTTACTAGGATTTCACTTATCCTAGTGCTAGTTTTGGGGAAAGATATTTTAATTCCGTGGTTGCCTTTGAAGTAACAAGAACCAACCCATTAAAAAATTATAGGTTGTTGGCTCATTCTATGCTTTTGCACATCCTTCTTAACATTGGGTGGTTGAAGACCCAGGGTTTGTCCAGAGTTGACCAACAAAAACCCCAAGGCATTGGAATATCAATCTTGACCAAAGACTGAAGACGCCATGAGAATCATAGAGACCATCTGGTCTTGTGTCGGTTATGAAAGACTAATTACACATGAATACATCCAGGTTGGTATTCATATAATTAATTTCAATCTACTTAATGACTAACAATATATAACAACAACACACACATTCAATTGAAACATGATCAACACATCATAAGGCTAGAATCACTCCAGTTTTATTATCTTCATTCAAAGACATACATTAAGCAAATCATCAATTAACAACAACAAAGCCATGTTCTCTTATACATTTTCCCATTATTACATTACATAGCGTTATGCACTTTCTTCAGACTCTGTAGATATGACAGACCTGGACTCAAAACTAGAGACATTACAAAAACATAGGATGAGAGCGAGCTCAAGGACATTCACAACAACCTACACTATATAACTAGTTGGATGACTAACATCAACAACAACTACAACAACCTTATTTCTGTCGTCATTGCTCCCGTATATCTGCTTCTCGGCTCTGGAACTATTCTCGCTCCTCTGACTGTCATTCCCACACGCTTCTATCACCTGGGTGTGTTCCACGTAGCCTCTTTGGAATCATGGAAATATTAACTACTTTTCCAACTCATCTCCTTACTGCTCCATGATCTCTCCTACTTCCTCAAATTATCATTTGGGAAGATTTCCTGAAGATTCTTTTCTTGATTTTGGTGTGCATGCAGTGTCTTATTAATATCTGGCATGCATAATAAAACTTGTATTGGCGTGCATTGGCAGAAATCGAACTAGCGCTCATTAGAAAAAATTGAACTAGTGCATGTGTCTCTTGTCACCCTATTGCATAGTTGCTTGAGTACATGCAAAACTAGAATAGGCGCGCATAACTTCGTTTGTGCACAAGCACGATCTTTACCCAAAACTTTGTATGCCAACAAGCCCCACCACTATTATTTGGCTCGTCCTCGAGCCAAGTTCCTCATGGAGTAACCAATGTGGGAATTGAGTAAGATCAAATCATCATCATTGTAGAACTAGAGCATCAAACCAAGTTGTGGTTGCAGTTGGGTTTGAGTAAGAGAAAATTATATGTCTAGGTTGTAGTTGCAACTAGACATGGGTCTTGGAATGAATCAAGCAATCCTCAAGGTAAATGATGGATTTGAGCTTCATTTGGCCAGATGCTCAAACTCTCTCTCTCTCTCTTCAAGGGTTTCAGTAGTGGTGAGTGAGAGATATATTTGAAGCATTATTAACCCACAAGTGTGTTAAATCTTTAGCAAATCCTCCCTCGTATATTTCCACACTTAGAAAAAATTTTGAGGGTTCATGAGTCAACTTCGTTCTTGTTACAAAGTTTCGCCTTCTAAAAAATGAATTGTTTGTATTCCACAATATCCATTTCGCACCCATACTAAGATTATTTTTAGTTTCTCGCAGGTTCATCACATATTCTTGTCTAAGTCTGAAGCTCTATCATTTCCAAAATGCACCACTATGTTCCACCATCCTCATTTTTTCGTACTTAAGAACTTTTTCAAACATTCTCTGTGGGTATAAGCCACTCACCCATTTCACTTTATTATCACCACGACTAGTTTGTCTAACTGATTCATGATACTTAGTCATTTTCTCATACTTCATTTCTCTCTCGATATTTCAATACTTATTCGATTTTTTAAACTTCACCGCAAGTTCAGGCGATATCATAATTCTTCAAAATTCCCACCCCCCTTACATCTGACCGATCAAATCTTATACTTAGTCATTTTTTGAGTTTTCACCACAAGTTTGTATTAAGTCTCCTCCATACATTTGATCCTCCGCCGCCCATGGAAATGCATGCTTCATCTTGTCACTCTCCCCAAAGTACATTTAATGCAAATCTTACAGAAAATAACAAGTGGTTAAAGTATTAAAAGGTTGTTATTAATGGTGACCTTCTCGATGTTAGAATATAAAATATGGTGTGCTCATTTTACCATTGATGATACCCTCGTCACCCAACCACAGGCCGAAGCCTCCCTCCGAGCACCTTAACCTTGACCTGAGAATTCCTCCGAGAGCAAACCCTAGGCTAGATAGCCAAACAAAGAGTAGCGCATCAATCCCCAAGGATAGCGCATCACAAAAGACTGATCAAATGTTCCAAACCCTAGCCAAGAGATATCCAAGCCAATACTGAAACTAGATGATGCTGCAGCTGCACCTGCAACCCTCCTCTAAACCAGCACACCAACTGCAACTGTAGTGCGCACCAACTGGGAAACTGCAATTCTGAGATGCTGTCAAATGAGAACTGGCACCCTGTATTTATAGTAATCCTGCCATTTTACTGGGGCCGACTTCTCTTTCTGGGTATGTGTCTGTTCAGTATATTATTATTAATTATGGCCGACTTCTTCTCTTGGAGGCTAATAGCCTAATATAAATTATATTCTTGAGCCGACAAGGCTTCTAGGGTTATTAGCCAATTCATTAGGGTTTCTCTTGCTTCCCGGAGTCTTCTATTCTCGTCAGGTTCACATGTATAGGTAAATACCTCCCGCAACTACCATAATATTAACACTCCCTCCTAGCTAGAGAGGTATTTACAGGTAATGGACTTGAGCACAATTTATACCATTTACCCGGTAGCATCAATATAGTCATCTTGACTACTTCATGACTAGATCATGAACATCACCATCACTATCAGCTGCATCATCTCTCGAAACCATACTTCATCTGAGTAATATGATGTTGGATAAGTCACTCTCACCATAGAGTGATACAAGAGGAGTAAAAGCTCTGAATTGTTTTTCGTCTGGAAAATCTATGTTCATCATTCATCTGAATGATCATCATCTCCAATAAACTATTGATAGTCTTCAAGGCAATTAGAACAAGGATAGAACACACCTTTGTCTATTCATAGTAGTACACAACTACAATCCAGTGGTTAACTACCACATCAAGTAACACACAAGTACTTGATCAACAACATATAGTTGCGAGCAGTGAAACACATTCACCACAGTAGTCCTCATCTACTGTCATATAGTCTT